>VDFB02380514.1:0-43111 GCA_007258455.2 Sequoia sempervirens | reverse complement strand
TAAAACCCTTCTAATTAAATGCCATATAACTTTGTAATACTACTAGAAATAATTGTGATATCCTATGGCAAATGTCCATTTATGATTTTTAATGTGTATATGTAAAACTCAAAGCTATATTGATTTGGGAGTTATAGGTTACAATGAATATATAATTTTTGTATTTTTAAATGTGTGGTTGATGATTTAGCTCATGATTAATGGTATTGGAGTAGTGAGGAAATTCATGAGAAGTGTTGTCAATGATGGAGGAGATTTTTTTGGAATGGTTTTGCTTTCCCTTCCTCCCATTTGGTAGGGCTTACATCTATGCTTTAATAAATGTTTCCTCAAGATAAGATTGATCATCTAATTCTATGTTGATGACAAAGGAGCTTTTCTCTAATGGCAAGATTTGGCCCTTGTGTTTGCTTCCTCCCCTTGAGTAGGGCTCACTTATATGCTCTAATACTACTTAGTTATATGCTCTAATACACATCTTCAAACTAAGATTAAAATTTGCCATACAATTTTTTGTGTGTTGGAAATAAACATTTTTTACTTGAATATTGAAGAGAAACAAACAAAGATCTCACAAACCTTGTTGATTTAACAATTGGGATACACCATATGTAAATCTAAATGGGGTGTATTGGACACTATAATTTGTCAACATGTAGTCCTCTCCCTTGCAGTTTATTTCCAATAGGAATGTAAGCATGTATTTACATTAGCCAATTGAGTTTAGATGGGGAATTAAGATGTTTTTTAGGATAAACATATTTGGGAATTGCTTTATAGATAGAAATCTTGCCCCCTACATCTATTATATATGCAAGTAGAGGTGGACGTGGGGGTGCAAGCCCATATATCTTGTTCATTTGGTTAGACATTATCATATCTATATTACCACATCATATTAGTTCATAATCAAGCAGCATGTGTGTTGTACTTAGATATGCAAACTTTTAATATCTTAAAAATCTATAGTTAACTCTACCAAGAACTCATATATATATATATATATATATAGATTCATTCAAATAGGAATTAGAAAAGGCATGAATATGAATGTTGGAAGGTTACATAATCTTGGGAACCCCTTAAGCCTAACCTTATGGAAGCAAGGAGAAGACAAAGCATGGATAATCACCCTTACAACATCATGACAAAAACACCATCTTTGAGATAATTGTGTTGAATTTCCTCACAGTAAGATTGAATTGCACTTGCTTATAGCCACTTTTAGTGTTGAAATTGCACAAGGAGAATTAAGAATGGTTTGTCATTATTACGCATGATGAATAATTTGTATTCTTAGTTAACCTTAAAGTTAGGCCCATAGATGCTTAGTTCCCACTTGATAGATTTTACCATGTACCTCATAAGAATAAAATTGCATGATGACATGGATATAAACACAAAGAGAAAGAATGTAAGGAAGTTAGTGATGTGTGGAGTTGTAGGTTTCAATTAACTTTAATATTTTTATAACTTTGCCTACAAGATATATATTTTAATACTTAAAGTGAATATTTGTTATATATAGATCACTTTCTAATACACTTTTAAAAATATTTGATATATATACACCATTTCTTTAGTACAAAAACTTTCCCCATTTTTTTATATGTTCTTTGATTCTTCTTTTAAATTGAATATTGGTTACATTAAACTTTTAATAAAACATACAGAATAAAAGCAAAATAATTTCATATCATTTAATTTAAAAACTCATCATCTCAATTTTTCCATGAAGCTTATGTGATGGAAATAAACTACTTGCAAATGTAAGAGTTGGTATTAAATACTCTACACCATGCAAGATTTGAAGATTATAGCCACCCAAGATTTATGAACTTCATGAAAGTAGAAGAGAGATAGGTTATGAGAGAATAATGCTATTTTATCAAAAGATGCAAATGATAGATTATGATTATTTATTTACACATGAGAACCCTTGGTTATATAGCCAAGGTGAGACATAAGATTAGACAAGATCATAACAAGTGTCTTAATTCTGTCATGAGACAACTAATATTAAATACTTAAAGATACAAGCATTAAATGATAAAAGATAAAATATGAGCCAATGCTAATTAAGACTTTTAGAAAGATTCTTAGGACCCAAGTAAATTTAACATGTGAATAAAACCTATTAGTAGATTAGTTAGGTAAAACATTTAATTGGCATCAACACCCCTCTTAAGTGCAACTAAGGAACAAATCAATGCAAATGATGCAAAGATAGGTCCTAGCTACGAGGCCATGTTAGCTACCCATGTACAAATGCAATCTCTCACAAATGGAGAAAAAAAAAAAAATTCAGTGGAACAAAACTCTTCAAAAGAGAGATGGAATTAAGATGCTCTAATTGAAGACTGAGGAAAAAACCCCACCATAAAAGAGAAGAGAGACCATGTCGCCCCCCCCTCAATGTAAAGTCTCCTACAATGATGGTAGATGGTTGAAATTAAATGTACAAGATGATCCTACCTCGTTGAGCAACATGCCTCTCCTTAGGGAAAAAAAACCAAGATGGTATGTAGGATGTCTCCATTACTTGAAATTAAGATGAGGGAAGAAAGACGATGTATAATATCTTTGAATTATGCTCAAGTGTCTCCACGTTGATGTCAAAAGTTGTCACACTCCAAACAGGCATTCTAGGCCACACTATAGAAGATGACAATCCAAAATCTATAAGAAAGGATTGTATAACATAATATAAAGACAAAGATATCTCATTTGAAAATAAAAAAGCCTCCTCCAAATGTTGCTTGGATAACACATTTAGATTCAATTGTAGAGCTTCCTTTTTAACATTGCAAATTTTTAGTTGTTTAATTTTGGAGATGTAGTTTTGGATGTGGTCAAAACCATTATGATCAAGATTCATCAAAACATCATCAAACTGATATCCTTTAATCACATTGAGCATGAAGTGTAAAAATAACAAAGTGGACATGATTTTAGTGCTTACATATGCCAAAATTAGCCACAGACTCAAAGTACAATTCTTACATAGAATGAGATCAATCTTATCACACCATTGCAAATTATGCACTTGCAAAAAAAAATTGCACCAAAAAATGTTATTGTAAAAGCGAGAAGAAAGCCTTGAAAGTTCTCAAAATGAACATGATTCAACAACACTTGTGAGAATTTACAATTTTTGAAAAAATTAAGCACCAAAATCAAAACCAATTGCACTATTGTCAAGAGTGCAAAATTTTACCTCAAATAAAAAAATTGCTCCATAAAAGTAGCTTGTATGATTGAGTTATGAGCCTTTGGAGTTTGCCTTCCATAATGAAATTTTGTTGAATATTTAGGATGTTGATAATGGAATTGGGAGGCAAAGTTTGGAGCATTCTTTCACCTATGTCGACAAGAATGGTTTGTTGGTGGAGTGGACTCAGTGGTGGCGAAGTTGCTTGAGGATGTGGGGGTTGACGGGCTTGTTGTGTGGCTTCCAATAAGCCTCATGGTACTCTATTGAGGTCGACAAGTAAACAGAGTATAAGGTACGTAGGGTACATTTGTACCTAGAAGTTTTGTTTATATATATACAATTTTTGATAGCGACATTTTTTGTATGACTTCAACTTGCAATTATGATAGCCATACGATCTACGAAGGGGGGCAATTTTTTTTCTCAAGCTCTGGGTGAAGTACTCAAATTTTGATGATTTGATTGTCAATCTTGGGGTTTTTGGGCCTCCTATAAATCAAAAGAGATTAATGAACACATGTATCCAAGAGTTTTCTCACGATCAATCTACCATTTTGCCAATTTTCTAACATCAGTATGTTGAGGAACGATTTCTTTTAAATGTCTAGACAATCCTTTCCCATGAGATAACTCCATACTAATTTTCTCCATGAAGCATAATTATATTGAGTGAAGAGTTCAACTTGAGATTTCTCCATTGCATGAACACACAACAAGCAAAACAAAGCAATCAACCACCACAAAATTAACCCCTCCTCTAGCCCCCTCCCCCAAATTAGTCAATTAAGAAATCCCCCAACAATATATGATTTTACACTTTATGCTCAATGCGATTACATGTGCCACTTGCCAAAAACAACAAAATGGACATGATTTTAGACATATGCCAAAATTGGCCACAAACTCAAAGTACAATTCTTACATAGAATGAGATCAATCTTATCACACCATTGCAAATTATGCACTTACAAAAAAAATTGCACCAAAAAATGTTATTGTAGAAGCGAGAAGAAAGCCTTGAAAGTTCTCAAAATGAGCATGATTCAACAACACTTGTGAGAATTTACAATTTTTGAAAAAATTAAGCACCAAAATCAAAACCAATTGCACTATTGTCAAGAGTGCGAAATTTTACCTCAAATAAAAAAATTGCTACATAAAAGTAGCTTGTACGATTGAGTTATGAGCCTTTGAAGTTTTCCTTTTAAAATGAAAATTTGTTGAATATTTAGGATGTTGATAATGGAATTGGGAGACAAAGTTTGGAATATTCTTTCACATGCGTCGGCAAAATCTTCTCTAAATGTCAATGAAATATTTTGATAATGCAGTAGGAATGGTTTGTTGGTGGAGTGGACTCAATGGTGGCGGGGTTGGTCGAGGACGTGGGGGTCAACGGGCTCGCCATGTGGCATCCAATAAGCCTCACTGTACTCTTTGAGGTCGACAAGTAAACAAAGTATAAGGTACGTAAAGTACGTTTGTACCTATAAGTTTTGTTATATATATATATATATATATATATATATATATATATATAATTTTCAAATGAATAAATTTCCAAATCAAAATTATTTTTTTTCGTCATTGTATCACTTGAATTTCTATTGACAAACAATATTGATAGTGACTTTTTTTGTATGACTTTGACTTGCAATTATGACAACCATATGGTCTATGAAGGACGACAAATTTTTTTCTCAAGCTTCGGGTGAACTACTCAAATTTTGATGATTTGATTGTCAATCTTGGGGTTTTTGGGCCTCCTGAATGTGATCACGTAGTCTTTTTTTACCCAAGTGCTCCAAAACTAGCACTTGCATCATAGGGGGTGCAAGGGTTACGCCAATAGAAAAATATATAGAAGCAAGAAAGGGAGTGACGTGCAGTTTAGCACTTGTATAATATTGTCTGTATATTTTTACAAAGTGGATGTAATACATATTTGGAGATATAGCCACACACCAGTACCGGAACAAACAAAGCTTTAATCTCACAACATAAAATAGACATTACAAAAAGATAATGGGTGTATAACCATCTCTATCACAAAATAAAATTCTTTTTCCTACTATGTCCTCTGCTTAGTATCCTGGGTTTGCTTCCAAATGGGTGCATAAAATAGACATTACATAAAGATAATGGGTGTATAACCATCTCTATCACAGAATAAAATTCCTTTTCCTACTATGTCCTTTACCTTGTATCCTGCAGTTTGCTTCCGGATGAGTGTATAACCATCTCTATCACAAAATAAAATTATTTTTCTTGCTATGTCCTCTGCGTAGTATTATGTAGTTTGTTTCTAGTAATATCTCTATGAAATTCGTGTGTTTGTGGTGAATCAATTAATTCTTCTTGTAGGGTTAATAAGTGGTGACTTCTCAGATATTTGCCAACAGCAATAAATGCGGGAGATGCAAATTTACGACAATTGAGCAGCTGGAGGTTGATATTTTTACGACACATCAATTATGGTTAAAAGTTTTCCATTTGCTTTTTCAAACAAGTAGGTAAATAGATAAGTTGAGAGAAATCCACACGAGTACTAGAGCAAGATGGTGGGACCCGATACAACTCCAAGTGAGAAGATTTTCTTTTATCTTTGCCGAAGAAATCCAATCTGTAACATTTGCAAAATTGTACACCAAGAAGAGTCTTTGTAACCACTCGAAAAAATGGGAACGAGAATGGCACTATTCTTGATCGCCTTTTCCAAGCTCAATCCAATAATCTCACCTTTTTGTAGTTTTTCAGTATCCAAAAAAGCGTGAATTCCAATTGTTGTGAGAGCTCGGAAGAGATGATCTACAAGAGGATTTTTAACATCCGGTCCTATAAAACTAAGGAAAACATGATACTTGTAATATGAGAAACGAATTTTGCCTGAGCATGGCCTGAAATTCGTGAACTCGGCCATTCTTAACAATCTCATCAACAATAAAAATATGAGACAATGTATGGTGCATTAATAGGCGAAGATGATTGTGGCATAAAGCATCAGAATGATCTTGGAAACTGTAGGTTCAATCTGTACTCGTAGATGCCTTTCAAATCTGCTGCCTCGACGTGGAGACCAGATTCAAATGGCATTGGGATGTCGTTAGGAATGCAAAAGGAATACATTGTAAACCAAGACAAAACTGTCTCACACAGTAAATTAAAGATTAAAGAAGTGACCAAACGCCAAAACCGGTTCCCTATGTTTGAATCTCAGAAGCAAGTTTGACCTCACACTGAGGTGGATACCACCACATTTTTAGTCTTCGTTTGACAAAAACAATTAATAAGTGTTGCATACATTAAAACTGACAATGAAAAGCAACTGGCAACTGACCGTACTTTTCTAGGTGATGGTAGTTAAGTTTTTTAGTATTCCGGCAACCCATGGTAGTTTTACGGCATGAGACTTGTTTTAGGTGAAAGCTCAGACAATATATAGGCTATCGGCTAATAAATACAAATCTATAAATGATACATTACATTATATAATTGTGGCAAATGTCTTCATTGTTTTGAAACAACTAAATTATTTTGAACAAGTAGTAACCAATTTGCATCTATCAAAGTGAAATAAGAGTGTTGATTTATTTATTTTTAGCTCCTCTTTTTAAGTCCCAAAATTCGTATGAATTACAACATGGTGTTAGATGAAAATAATATAACTTGTAAATATTTTTCTATGTATGTAAATATAGTGATAATACAAATTTAAAAAAATATGTTTTGAGAAAGAGGTTAACCAAATCAATTCTCTACTTGATGTTTGATTTTAACATGTATGGACTCATCAATGGTACAATTTGTGTGACTTTTTATATTAAATCCGTACATTCAATCCAAGAAGATAGCAATAGAAGCATTCCAACTCTAAACCAATTATTTGCTCAGTGTTCTTTTTTAGATTTGGCTCTATCCAGTTAAGCATCCTTACATTCAATCCAAGAAGATAGCAATAGAAGCATTCCAACTCTAAACCAATTATTCGCTCAGTGTTCCTTTCTAGATTTGGCTCTAGCCACTTAAGCATCCTTACATTCAATCCAAGAAGATATCAATAGAAGCATTCCTCTGATCAGACTACTGGCTTAGAAGGATTCTCTTTGAAGTCATTTTCCTTAAGAATCTTGAATTCACAAACCAAAGACTCTTATGGATTCCATATAAAATAAAATAGAAAACAATATGTTTAATAAATAACATACAAGCGTAGAATTCATAGACCCCTTGGTATTTAATCATTGTCTAGATCCCTTGGTATTTCCTAAATAGAGCCCAGGACAGAAAATTGTGGACCACTTGACAAATGGTTCTTTTTAATTTTTGGGGATCTCTTTGCTTTGGCAAAAATCTTCAATGGTTGATTATAATCTGATAAGCTTTGTTTTGTCTAGCTCACAACAAGAACACTCTACAAGTGAAGAGAATACCAATTCCAAATCAGTAAAGGTTGCATGATGTCTTAGTATCAATAATTTGGTTGGCCATGTAAATTCAAACAATGAGCCCACATTGGAAGACAAGTTATGGAGTGATTTTGGAGCTTTGTTGTTTCCAACAAGAGGTCATGTAACCCTTACTCAATGTTGACTTGGCAAGGTTGAAGAGTAAAAGTTTGGCTCTTCTATTTGTTGACTTTGTTGGATGGTCATCATATCATTTTCAAAGGTACGAAGAGTTAATCCAAAAAGAGGATACGACACTTTCTACCAAAGTTTCATTCTCTTACCTGCGTTTGGAAGATATATGGATATATTGATCCATGCCTCTTGACTGATGATTTGTTGTAGACAAATTCTAAGATTTATAGTAGGTCCAAAGTAATGTTAAAAATGAAATAATTAAATTGATGAATCTACGAAACATAATAAGTAGACAATTAAAGATTTAAACTTTCATAGTCCAACAAAATATCTTGTATCTGGATAACACTGTAATGTTATTAGTTTGAAAATTTCAGTCTCTTTCAAGATCCCTCTTCAAGGAAATTACAAGATCAATAATAAGCAGATAGTTTGATCTAAAGCAAAGCAATGTTAAATGAAACAATTACATAGCCAAATCAGTGAAGCATGGCTAACACAAATAAAGAAGTTATTTCTAGTGTATCTTTAACAAATAAAAACTTGAGTCAATGTTGTTAGTTTGACAATTTCGGTCTTTTTCAAGACCCCTCTTCAAGGAAATTACAAGATCAATAATAAGCAGATAGTTTGATGTAAAGCAAAGTATTGTTAAAATGAAACAATTACATAAGCCAAATTAGCGAAGCATGGCTGACACAAATAAAGAAGTTGTTTCTGGTGTATGATGCCTGAGACAATTTTCAATCGTTTCCAGTCTCCACCACAATAAATTAGCAGCCTTGGCCCTTTCCTGTGATAGCGAGCCTCGACCAAATAGGCCCCAATGATATGAAGCTCCCACATGAGACCAGAGAGCTGTGTTTTTGTTGTACAACAGTACAGCGTAAGACATATGCTCCTTTTTGGAGCAAATATCACACCTGCCACAAGTACAAGGGATAACAGACAAGTGAGTTTATCCACACGTCTTGGGATGCTATTGGATTAAACAACTAAGAATTGCAAAAATCAACTCCACAAAGCCCAATAGAGCATACTTCTCTTTAACCCACAAATTTATAAAACTACCTTAGGATTCATACAGTGAAAGGGATGTAACCTCTCAAAGCATTTCTGGTGGCAATCCAGCTTGATCAAACGTCATAAATAGAGCAGGAACGTTGTCTCCCTTATTACATAGACCTAGATACAAAACAGTCCAAAAATTGTAGGAAACGAGTGTCAAAAAAGACCTTAGGATTATTATAAATCATTATATCTCAGCAACTACTATCAATATAGAACAATAAAAAGTAAACAAATTTCACAATCCATACACACCATGGCAGTAACTCCATGCTCCATCTGATAAGCATCCACAGCTCCTGAGCTAGGAGGTTGACTGGCAATATGCGTTGTTGGGGATTGCTTAACTGGTGGAACACCATAATTAGGTCCACTTGGCCCATACTTGAAAGAGTCATTCATCTGACCTGGACCTTAGTTAGCTGTTATTGTGGAACCATTAGCAACGCCAACTGGAATGTGTGAAGGGTGCATTCCACCCATTCCCTGTAACACATGATATTTAACAAAGTAAGTGCACTCGATCAAATAGAAAAATTTATAATACAATGCATGTGTGGTTGTCTTTCTGAACAAGATTGTCTGAAAAACTTGTGTGTTAGAAATATTAAGCTAAGTTTCTATTGTTTATTTCAACTTTGTCAACTAATTTCTTTTGTTTGATTTTTTCAAACTTGCAAAGGTTTAATTGCTTCTTTTCTAATTCCAGTTTGAACATTTGTTTTTTATTTTTTGCTTTTTTTAGGATTGCACAGTCCATAATAAAATTAGTTTGGAAATATTAATGGATGATAAAAAATATTACATAGACAAATCCAAAAATATTGCCAAACTATTTTTTTTGGAATATCAAACGGGCAAACATAAGAAGCAAAAAGAGGAATGGGAAGAAAGATTTTGTATATTTTGCACAGCTGGGATAGTTTGATCAGATAAACACTTTTTTTGGAGTGGGAACAACCTTGCAATGAAAACCAGGCAAATTACACAAACACTGTAGCAGCAGCTTCAAGATTTGTTCAAGGTGGAGAAATAGACGATTTCATTATCAAATTATATTGCAAAAGAGCAGCAATTCAGAAAAATATAGTTACAGGGTTTGTTGTCCCGTAGGCCATCTTTGGCCTTGTGATCTATAAACATCTTCTATTATTTCTTTCAATTCCGGAAAGTAAATTGCTTCCTGTTATTCTCAGATGGGCCATTTCAATTTTGCGAGGATTAATTGCTTGCCTTTTTAATTCTCAAGTTGGCCATTGCGTATACAATTAAAAAAAGTTTCAAGAATTTTAAGTAGTGAGACAGCTGCAAATCCCCCACAACCTAGAAAAAGCATATATCCCTATTACTGAAAGCTTTGACAAGATGATGTCCAAGAACAGGAGCACAACTAAACAACAACGACATTATTGTAGCAAAACAATGAGTACAGATTAGCCCCGCAGAGTATATTAGAAACTAATATTGAAAAACCCAAAATATTTTTTGCTATGTAAAATAAAATCCTAAATGTTGGAGCGGAGGCATACCTGGGAATTTCGCAATTTGGGAACGACAACCAACTTGTGGAGAGAAGACATGAGTACCATTTGTAGTGACATCAAAATTACCCACCAGATGTTGCTGCTGCTGATGGTGGTGGTGGGGCTGAGGCTGGGGTTCCGCAGTGGTGGTGTCCGAGGGGGTCACACTAGGTGGTGAACCAGGCGGTAACGGAGGAGGAGGTTGAGATTGAGGAAGGGGCTTTTCATACTAGGTAACATTGGTCTTGGGATTCCACGAGTACAAATACCCAGTATTGCCATGAACCAACACTCTCTAGGAATGGGAAGCGTGGGATTGTGAGGGGCATAACAAGGCCCAGTGCCAACGGCCGCTACCGCCACCATTGTCATCCAAGCCCTACAATCAACAATCTCAATCAAATAATACTTACAAATTTCGAGATATGTCACCTACAAACCCTAAAGTGCAACAAACCTGAGAATTGCTCAGAAACAACCTTGTCGCCGTTGGATGGGTTTCGATGTGCTTAGGAGAAATTCCTAGGGCAAAACCACATGCCCTCTAATTGAAGATGAGAGCACAGTCAATAAATATAACGAGAGAAAAGCGTAGATAGCTCAAAAGCGTTCCTAACCTCTCCACGAAAGATAGGAGAAATGAGGTCAAACCCCCAAAAATAGTAAACCATTCCCTGTTTTACGGCAACCTATCATTTGTTTGACAGCGTGAGACAGGTTTCAGGCTGAAACCTCACACCATATATAGCCTATTGGCTAATTACAATGCATCTTTTAAATTTGTTAACCACCTTTCAGTTTCAAATCCTTATAGATTTGGCCTTAGATGTATGATTTAGACAAAGCAAAAGGCAAAACTGACTTTCTTGAACCCTTTGAACTCAATGGTGAGCTCATATTTGCACCAACAAGTTCCGATTTAAACTTGCAATATAAAGCCGCAAATAAGAAACCTTTAAAGTTATTTGTTTTCAAAGTTTTTCAAATTCTTCAAATCATCATTTGATGCAAGAGAAGAGCATACTCAACTTCAAGATCCACCAAGATTTGCAACCTAGATATCTCAATTAAGACTAACAAGAAGCAATCCCACAAGCTTTGATACCATGCAAGGCTATAGAATACTTTACACCATGCAAGGTTTAGGAATTTCATGAAAGCAGAAGAGAGATTAGTTATGAGAGAATTATGCTATTCTATCAAAGGATGCAAAAGATAGATTATGATTGCTTATTTACCCATGAGAACCCTTGGTTATATAGCCAAGGTGAGACTAGGATTACACACAATCATTACAAGTGTCTTAATCATATGTCATGAGACTACTAATATTAAATGACTTAAGATACAAACATTAAATGACAAAAGATAAGAACATAACTAATTTCAAATAAGACTTCTAGAAAGATTCTTAGGGCCTAAGTAAACTTAACATGTGAAAATTGTAAGGAAAAATCAATGGAGCGTATCTAATGAAAACTCCAAACAGTAGTGTCTTCAGTAACTTTAATTTCGATCAGGTTACTTAAAAAACATGTTCAACTATGCCCAAATGCGGAACATACAGTTTATTTCCACATTGATCCTTCTGAGAGAAACACATGTAAATTCAACAACATGCATTAACAATAGACATGAAAGATGAAACAAAAAACCATAACACAAAGATTTACGTGGGGAAAATCCTTTCGGATAAAAAACCCCACTCCAAAGATCGAGCCATTGTATTATTCAACAACAATCGATTACAATACAATTTCAGGCTCTTAGCCTTTTTAGAGATTACATCTTGTTCATCTGGTTACAACTGGTAGCAACCTCTCCCAGAGAGATCAACCATAGCATTCATGATCAAGAGAGATTCCAGCACAACTCTGCCTTTCTCTTCTTCTGCTTCGACCTCATGGCCTCGGCCTTTCGGCCAGCCACTCGGTCCTCATTATCTCTTTCTCATTGGCTCTCGGCTCTTTAGCTCCTTGGCTTATTAGCTCTCTCCTTCTTCAGAACGTCCAATGCATACGTTTATACATCCGTTCTTTGCAGGCTCTATGAAATCGTTCTTTTCCAACTGTCGGATCAAATCTCATGAATCATCCAGCCCAACATCATTAGATGTTTCCACTTCCTCGTGCTTTAGTTTTCCAACTTCCACACAGAAACGGTTCACATCCTGCTTTCTCTGATTGGTCCAAATCGCACCACGTAGGACGATCTTCCAATGGTCAACGACGTTCAACCTGTGTCGCATGTCGATGAGACACTAACCATGTCTCCCCGATGCCACAGGACCAATTGCACATCCATCGCCAAGAGTCTTCATTATCGGCAAAAGATCATAACAAGTTCACAAGTCACATCGACCTTAGTAAACCCATCGGCAAGACTATCGTCTTTCGCCAAGACATCACACCGAGCTCACAAGTCATTCTGAAGAGTTCCTCAGTCGCCAAGACTTTCGTCATTCACTAAGAGATCATATCGAGCCCTTTAAGTTATACCGATGTCACTGTTGGCAAGACTTAGGCAAAGTTCATACCGACAACAGACTGCCTCATCGGCGAGACAATCACTCTTCGCCAAGACATCATATCGATGCCTTTAAGTCATACCGAAGACTTACTATCGGCCAGACATTCCACATTTGCCAGGAGATCATACTGAGGTTCCAAAGTCATACCAAAACCTCTGATGTCCATCGCAGTCCTATTGGGCTTCGGTGAGACAAACGTCTGTTGCCAAGACTTCATAGCGATGCCTCCGTGTTACCCCGAAGACTCCAAGTGAAAGCTTATCGGTGTGACTTCTCCCTGTCGCCAAGAGTTCATAGCGAACCCTTATGTCACTCTGAAGACTCCAAGTGGATACTCATTGGCAAGACTTCTCCATGTTGCTGGGACTTCATACCGAAACCCTTTAGTGTCACCGCGAAGGCCATATGCTATCGGTAAGACTCTTCGGTTGTTGGGACTTCATACCGAGCGATCAAGTCACCCCGAAGACACCAGTCGCTGTGAGTCTCCTTGAAGCCCGATAAGAACATACTGTCGGCCAGAGGTCTCCATTCGACAAAAGGTCACAACGATATGAGCAAAACACAATGTTACTGAACTGACAGTCGGCCAGACAACAGAAATGTCACAGCGACCATGCTTTCTAAGAGGTTTCAGCCTGTGAGATTGAGGCAATAGTTCCAACAAAAATGACCTACTAGTGGACTAGTTAGGTAAAAAACCTAATGAAGTTTGTTCTTGTGCATTATGGCGAAGAAAAGTTTCTCTACTTTACAAACATTAAATGAGAAAAGATAAGAACATAACTAATGTCAAATAAGACTTCTAGAAAGATTCTTAGGGCCCAAGTAAACTTAACATGTGAAAATGACCTACTAGTGGACTAGTTAGGTAAAAAACCTAATGAAGTTTGTTCTTGTGCATTATTGCGAAGAAAAGTTTCTCTAAGTAGACAAAATGAAGATTTTTTTTGCCCAAAACCAAATAATTGAATCTTCCTAAGCATGGATATTTACCACCCAATCTTTGTTTACATCTAAAAAATATATGCATACCACCTTAATAGGCTTCCAAAACTCCATTATTGACTTGTTTGTCGAATCCAACAATCAATTAACAAAACTCTATTGTATTTTCTCTCATATTCCAAATGATGTTAATAGATTAATGTTAAATGTCATAAATTAAATAGATGGGTTTGATATCTTTTGATGTCTTTAAAATGGATGGGTGCTAGAACTTTTTATTATAATTAAGGCTATTAATTCTATAAACAAGGAAAAATTCAAATTATAATGAAGTTAGTATTATAACAACATTGATAATACCAAAATCATAAAACATGGATGAATAATAATTACATCTTAAAATCAATCACACATGCTAATGTAAGTTTAATGCTTTTTGGTCATTGAAACAATCTATTATGCTATAATGATTTTGTAAACACATTAAATTGACCATATGAATGTGCACATCAATTGTAACATAGCTTAGTGTTGATAATAAAATATAGGTCCAATGTTTGTATTACTTTTAGAGAAGTTAACCCTAAGGTTAATGCAATATAAAAATAATCATAAATAATGTAGTTGACCAACATGTACTAAAAGTAAATTAAACACCCACACACATGTTATACAACATCATTATGTTTATATTATATACAAGCAACAAGCATAGAGATATACATAACATATATTTGGGTAGTACTTTTGCTTATATAACAATCATTATATATTTATCCAATTATTTTGTGTTTTTCTTCTTTATCTCCAATATTATATGTTCGTCACTTATGTTCTAGTAGGGGATAGATATACATGTAACTTCTAACTATGTAAGTATGTGTGCATCATGTCTTTGTATCTCCTTGTTTTTGAAAGTTATTGAACATCATTAGATGTTATGACATCACCTTATAATGACTACTAGTCTAACCTATTTTAGGTATTTGTTTGCCAATGTCTTTTCTTGCCCTAAAACATTGTCTTGTCTTAAGAGAATCTTTTTATGGTTAGAATTGAAATTTATTTTATTATACATATTGAAATCATCCTCCAAATTGATAAAATCTTTTGAGTTCTTTGGCTAAGAATGCAATTGTTTGTAAGTGATCTTGATCTACTCATATGCACTTTCCTAAGTTTGCATCCCACGTTTAAATTGTTATATCCATGTTGAAATATCAATATATGTTATGTTGACAATCATTAGGGTAACCAACTTGTCTATGTAGATCTGGCTTTCTTAATCTTTTGGAAAAGTTTAGATAAAAGTGAAAAGTGAATGTTCACTTCTAATACTAGTTACCTTATCTTAGCTATGTTATGATTCAATATTTTCTAATTGTTGCCTCTGTGATCCATCAAGATCATTCATGATAGTATAAATCCATAAGAAATGTAGAATCTAAGCCTCCATGCTATCTTTGTCATGGTAAGTTATTGCATGAACAACTAGTTTATGCATGGTGAAATCTTAGCAAATTCAATTTGTGGCCTTGGAGGAGTACTAATGTTTGGGTTCATTGTCCCTACTAAAGCTACATATTTAATCTTGTTTATGGGACCACTTGTAAACACTTCTACAAAAGATTGTTGTAAAGAAGGTACTCATATCCTTACCTACAAGGTTTAAACCTGAATTTTTTGCTAAATATGTGAATAGTTTAAAGTTGATTGAATTGCATGGAACATTAACTGCATTTGAGATGAGATTTGAAAGTGAAGATTCTATAAGAAAAGAAGCTACTTTTAGAGTATTTTTGAAGTATGTTGATCAAGATTTTGATTGTGGATTAGATCCGAAATAAGCAAATTTTGTTAGAAAGCTGCAAAGAGATTCTGGTAAGTATAAAGGTAAATTACCTTTCAAGGAATTCAATTGTGGAGAAGTTGAAAGAAGAATATTCTATAGAAAATGAAGATGCATCTTGTGATGAAAATGGAAAAGTTGTATTCATGGATTTTGAAACTGTTGATGGTGATGTTGAAATGGGTTTCGAAGGAAAAGATGAAGCATATTAAAGAGATCAAGAAGCTAAATATCAAAATTGCAAAAGAAGTAAGAGCTAAAGAGAAAATAGCAAAAGATTTGAAGATTGTTGAAAAGATCATTGTTGATCTGAAGACTCAAACATAAGAAACTAAGACAATTGAAGAAGTTTTGACAGAGAAGTTACTAGCAAGAGACAAAGATTGTGAAAAGCTTGAGGTAGAGATTGTTGCAGCCAGAAAAGAGCTTAAAAAGACAAATCAACATCTGTGATTGAATTTCAATAAAAGAACTAAAATCATTGATAAAATATTAGAAGGTTAGAAAGTTTTGCATGGCAAAACCGAAGTCAATTTTGGTTAGAATAAAAAGGTGATAGAATAGTTCGAGAAGAGTACTAAGGTAAGGCCTGAGGTGATAGGTTCTAGAAGTTCAAAATTAGAGAGGACATCGACAAGTAATGGAAGCATGACTCAATGATAGATTTATTCAAGTACAAAGCAAAATGAGATCTGGTGGACAAGGATACAATATCAAGTCAAGTTTTTCTTTTTTCTAGTTATTGTTTTAATTGTAATGATTATGGGAATAAGGCTATGGATTGTAGAAGAGTTCCAGTAAGAATAAATAATTTATCAGTAATAATGCATTTGCACCTTTGTTCAATTTCAATGTTATCTATTTCAAGTGCAACAATTTTGGACATATTACGAGGAACTGCAAAAGTAATTTTGTGAGTTCCCAGTCATCTAAGAAAGGAAAGAGTAATGTTTTGGAGAAATCTTGGAAGAAGGTTTCAGAAGAGAAGTTTGAGAAGTCTTTGATTGCTCAAACAATGTTGCATGCTCAGAAGGAGAGGAAATACATGTGAATTGTTGACAACGGTTGCTCTAGTCATATGATTGGAGATAAAAAGTAAGTTCATGAATTTCAAGGAATTTGAAGGTGGTTCGATTACCCTTGGAAACAATTCTATTGCTAAAATATCCGATAAGGGTACTTTAAGTCTTGATGGTGGTAAGACAAAGACACATGGTGTTTTGTGTGTTTAAGGTTTAAAACATAATTTTTTGAGTGTTAGTCAGATGTGTGATAAGGGATATCAATTATCCTTTAGTGTTGATGGTTGTGAAATAAGAAAATCAAGTATCAATGAGTTGATTGTGGAAGGAAGCAGGACAGTCAGTGATATTTATCACCTCAGTGAGTTGAATGGAAAGAGATGTCTCACTTTGCAAAAAGATGAAAGTTGGCATTGTCACAAAAGGTATGACACATAAATTTTGATGATATTGTCAAAATTCAAAAGGGTTGGTTTGGGATATGTCAAGAATCAAGAAACCTTAGTCAATCAGTTGCAAGCCATGGCATGAAGGGAAGCAAACAAAAAGAAAAAATTCATCTAAGGAGTATTCCACATTAAATCCATTAGATTTGGTACATACAAATTTGTGCAAACCAATGAGGACTAAAAGTCCACAAGGTGGCAAGCTTTTCATGATGTTGATTGATGACTATACTAGGATTACTTGGATTGCATATCTAAAAGAAAGTCAGAAGCTTTTGAGAAGTTCAAAGCATTTAAGGCTATGGTGGAGAATAAAATTGGAAGAAGAATCCAAGTCCTAAGATCAGATAGAGGTGGAGAATTTACAACTAAGAAGTATCAGAGATTTTGTGAAGAGCATGGAATCCAAAGGCAATTTTTCATCCATAGAACATTGCAACAAAATGGAGTTGTTGAAAGGAGGAACCAGACTGTACAAGAAATGTCAAGAACTATGTTATGTCAAGCAAATTTGTTGGATATGTATTAAAGATAAGCTACACAAACAACAATATACATTTTGAATAGAGTTCAAATTAGGTGCAAGTGCTACATCAAGAGAGATGAGAATTTGGGTAAGTTTGATTCAAGCTCAAATGAAGGTATTTTTCTTGTTTATTCTTTAAGAAGCAAAACATACAAATGCTATAATAAAATATTGAAAAGGATAGTTGAAAGTGCAAATGTGAAGATTGATGAAACTATTTAGAGTACTAGTATTTCGGAAGTTGAAAATTAAAGGAATCAATTCATAGTAACATTGAAGAACTAGAAAAGGTTGTTTTAAAAACTGCAACTAAGAATGTTCAAAAAATCATTTTGTAGATTAGATTATTGGTGACAAAGACAATGGGGTTCTAATATGAATCAGGCTAGAAAGATCAAAAGAACAATTACACTTCGCTTTACTATCAAAGATAAAACCTAAGACATACAAAGAAACAAGTAATGAACAAGGTTAGATTGATGTTATGGAAGAAGAACTAAATCAGATCATGAAGAATTAAACTTGGGAACTTGTCCCAAGGCCTAAGGACAAAAATGTGATTGGAACCAAATGGGTATTTTGAATTAAGTTGAATGAAGAAGATGAAGTGATCCAAAAAAAAGCTAGATCTATGTAAAAGATATGCTCAAGTAGAGGGTATAGATTTTGAGGAGACATTTGCTTTGGTGGCTAGACTGGAGGCAATCGTGATGTTTTCACCTCTTTTAGCATTTAAGAATATCATTGTGTATCAGATGGATGTGAAGTCAACATTCTTGAATGGACAACTTGAAGAAGAAGTTTACATTGAGCAACTGGAAGGGATTTCAATACACCAACAACCTAGATTGAAGAAGGCTTTGTATGGGCTCAAGCAAGCTCTTAAAGCTTGGTATGTAAGGTTGAATGGATACTTGCAACAAGGATTCTGTAGAGGTTGTGTGGACAACAATTTGTACATAAAAACATGAAAACAATTGTTGATAGTGTTTTATAAGATAAGCAACATTTATAGGGTGTTGTACCCTTTACACAGAGAGCCCAAAGGGCCAAAGGAAGTTAGCTCAAACCAAATGAACTAGAGGAGAAACAAACAAAGATAGTTGACTTACAGCTGTAGAACAACAAAACAAGGATTAAACTTGAAGCTGCGAAGAGGCAACAGATTTGAGGAGTCATTTGTTCTTCCTCAGCACAACCGACCTGGAAGGCTCAAAATCAAAATCCACCGAGCGAGGCGAGGGGAGCGGATCCACATCAGCCACCCTGGGTGAGGAGCCACCACGCAATGAGGGAGCCGACAGTGAAGAAGAGGAGATAGGAGCGATCAAAGGACGAGCAAAGAACGACGACATAGCAACAACAGAAGATTCCGGGGAAGGGTTGGTCGAAAGAGGAGCTTGGATAGGCTCTGACTCCATGGGAGCAGTCAAGGGAGGGTCGCCCTCCTCGGAGGAATCATTTGAAGATGGAGAGCCAACTGTGAGATGGTATGAGAGAGCATTCTTCCAACAAGTAGCAACACCCTTGAGGCGAGCAAGAGGGCAGCCAGAGGCCAGGTGACCAACAAAGAAACATCTCTTGCATCGAAAAGGGAGCCCCTCATAGTCCAGAAGTTGCTTCCAAGGTTTGTCTTCCACCATCAAAACCACATGACCATGAAGAGATGTCCATATCGATTAAAATACGAGCCACTATAGTATGCCCAAGATCTCGAGATGTAAAATCCACCTTCAAAAAGCTACCAACGGCGTTGCCAAAAGCTTCAAAGCAATAATCCTCCCAAAACTAGAGTGGGAGATTCGACAGTCGAACCCAAATAGGTCTAATATTCAGAGGCTCCATAAGAGGGTTGAACACTCCAAATCCACATTTTGTCCAACACTTTGTCACGATCCTCCACAGAAGAAAAAGTTGCAAAGAAAAAACCTCTAGCACTGGGATATAAGTTAATCGGTTCCGAAACAATAGGCTTCTAGGAAGGGAGGGCCACAAGTCGTTAAACTTGCAGACCACACTGTTATGCACATAGAAGTGCTCATTCTTAGCAACTTTAGGCCCACAGACCACAATAGGGGAGGCCCAAGCACAAGGCAAAGGACAAACCCTAGTTGTGACCTGGGAACCTGCAAAGGAAGCAACAAGAGGAGAGTGAGGACAAAGCTCCTCATAGACCACCAGAACGCAGTCGCCACACCCATCTGTGCGCATGCCCTGGCCCAGTACCTGCAATATATCAAGAGGATTAGGGGAAGCCCCCACTCCCAAAGAAGAGTGACCCCCGCAAATCACCTAGCAACCCTCCCCCAAGCCCTGCGACTTTGAGCCGTTCAAAACTTTCAAACTCCCGCCCAACACACCAATGGTCTTCTTCGACATCATGTTGCTAAAAACAATTGTTGATAGTTGTGGTTTATGTTGACATTATTTTTGGAGGAAGCAATGATGAAATGTGCAAAAAATTTCAAAAGGCTACACGAAATGAGTTTGAGATGTTTATGTTAGGATAATTGTTTTTTCTTGGGAGTGTAGATTGTTCAATCTGATGTTAAGCAGGTTTGGCATGGAAGATTGCAAACCTTTTGCAACACCTATGGTTACTAGGGGTAAGTTGAGCAATGATGATGAGTTTGCTTCGACAAATCAAACGTTGTATCGGTTTATGATTGGCAGTTTGTTGTATGTGATAGCATCCAGGTCGAATATTATGCAGGCTGTTTGAGACTCATGTGAAGGTGATGAAGAGAATTTTAGGTATTTCAAGGCTATTGAAGAATTTGGTTTTTGGTATCCAAAGAGTGAAAATTTCACTCTTACATCATACACATGCAGATTGGGTAGGATCTGTAGATGACCGAAAGAGCACTAGTGTTGGTGCATTCTTCCTTGAAGAAAGTTTGGTGTCTTGGTTAAGTAAAAAGCAAGAATTAATTTCTTTATCTACAACAAAAGCGAAATACATTGTTGCAACATCATGTTGTACTCAAGTGCTTTGGATGAAGTAGAATTTGAAGGAGATGAAGGTTGAGTTTGAAGATCCTATTACTATTCTTTGTGATAAGACAAGTGCAATAAATATTTCAAAGAATCTAGTGATGCACTCAAGAACAAAACACATTGCAATCAAATATCATTTCTTGAGAGAGAAGGTTGTTTTTTATTAAGGAAAAAACAGATTTTGAAGGGACCCGAAACCCTTTACAAACCCAAAAAAAAAAGCTGCAAAAAAGACTAGCTAGCCAAAAAAACCAACACCAAAGCAAAGCCTAGCAAAAAAGAGAGAAGGTTGTTGAGAAAGTAGTACAATTGCAATATATGGATATAAAGGAACAAGTTGCATATATATTCACAAAGCCACTTCCTAAGGAGACATTTGAGTTTCTTCGATAAAAGTTTAGGGTGAGGGGGAGCTTGGGCTCCTTGCTGCAAGAAGGATTGGCGCTCTTGCAGAATGTTGTTCAAAAGTTGTGATGCATGGACTTAAGGGGAGTCTATTCAGAAATAGGGTTCTAAATGTTACAATATACCAGTTAGACAGAGAAAGTGAGCATGTTGATCCTTTGCCATTGATGTCAAATGGGGAGAAAGTGAGCGCAAAATGTTGAATTGCTCAAAAAGGATATCCATCATAGGGTGAGAAAGAGTTGAATTGAAGAAAGAATTAAATTATGGAGAAGGTGATTGTTGAATTGCTTAGAAAGAATATCTATCTAATTTTTCTATCTTTCAATGTCATATCTTACACAGGGGGAGATGGGACAACACATGAATCATTCAGACTTATTCTTTCTGATATTCTGGTGTGAGTTTTGGTGGTCCCAACATTTTGATGTTTGTCATCAATGACAAATGAGGAGATTGTTGAGCATAGTTTTTCGTTGATGTCAAATTGATGTCAACATATTGTTGATGTCAATGGTTATCAAAGGGTGTCAAAGGTATCAAATGTGAAGTTTGTCAAGATGATGAAAGATTGTAGGAGTACAAGTATTGATAGCATTCTTAAGGTTCTGAAAGCATGTTGTATAGGTTGTCTAATCTATCATATCTTGTATCATGTCAATTGTGGCATGACTACCTTCATATATCATGAGTGCGGTGGTTCGAGAGGATTTCTTTTAGGCAAAGAGATTAATTAATATGGGTGGCATTTCTTTCAGAAATGTGTTGTAGCTTTGCAATTTGGAAAGAGTATGCCTATATTAGTTCTATTAGTTTTTTGAGTTTCTTATGGTGCAACTCGATGTATAGGGAGTTTGAAGTATCAAAAGCTTCATCAAGCTATTCTAAGTTCAAGGCATGTGCAATAACAACTACAAGTGTGTGAAATTCAATTCAAGCATGTGGAGTGAAGATAGGACCAATTTAAGGTCCCCTTAGTGGCGTAAGGTGTCAAGTGCTTTTGGCAACAAATTTGGACCATTGTATTACACGTTTCATGTAATTTGAATTTAGGCCCATCCTATGTTGTCTAGGTTGGTGTGAATCCTTGGCCAACATAAAAGAGTGTTAATGTAATGTCATGTATGTTCCAACGAAATTAATGATTATAGTTAAAGTACAAGGAGTAGGATGTACAAATGTGTCATAACAAAAGCGTGAAGAAAAGAGTGTCAATATTAGTGTCTATTAGTGTCATATTTCAAATCTGCCATTATTTTTGTTCCGATAGGATTGGTGTTCTACCTATTGTATTGTTTCGACAAGGATTGGTGTCCCTATTTCGATAGGGATTGGTGTCTCTTGAAGGTTGGTGCCTATTGAATCTTTTGGGGATTGGTGTATTCGGTATGTTGGTGCCTACTTCATATTGTAAAATTTCTTTATTATATACCTACTTGTGAGAGCTTCTTATCGTAGCTTTTCCCATTTTGAGTCTTCACGTAAAAAATTGGTGTTGTGTTATCTTGTGTTGTGCTTTAATTGCTTTATTTACTAGCTTGTATGGTTCAGTGCTCTTCATGTTGAAAATCTATAAAGTGGTTGTAAAGGTTTTCAGAATTGTTCAAATTGTATAGATCTATTGATTCACACCCCCCATCTCAGTAGATTATGTGCCCTTCAAAATGTGTTGGGAGCCATGAAGTATATTTTTTGGGATGGAGATTAGCATAAATGCCATATACATAAAACTTTGGTTGACTTAAAATAAGTATGTGGAAATCTTTTTGTGATGGTTTTATATGCATGATTGTAAACTAGTTAGTATTCCATTTTCAATTAGTGTTGAGTAGGGGTTTATAAATAAAAACAATCATTGTGTGGTTTAAAACAAACACCTAAGATGTGGTACAAGAAATTTGTTGCCTTTCAATTAAGTTTGGGTTTTGTTAGGCTCAAAGAAGACCATTGTGTTTATGTTAAGATTGTTGATAATAAAAATTCAGTCATCGTCTTATTTATACATACACATACAACAGTTACAAGTCTATTTGCATACACAAATGAGATAGTTGCTTCAAAGTATATTTTTGGTATGGATATTAGCATAGATCACATACACATGAAACTTTGGGTGACTTAGAATAAATATGTGGAAATCATCTTGTAATGGTCTTATATGCATGATTGTAAACTAGCAAGTAGGCCATTTTCAATTAGTATTTAGCTAGTTTATAGATTAAAATGATCATTGTATGGTCTAAAACAAACACCTAAGATGAACTAAAAGTTTGTTGCCTTTGCATTTTGGGTTTTGTTAGGAGCATAAACAATCATTGAATTTATGTTAAGATTATTGATCCTTATAGGGGAATGAACCAAAGTAAAATAGTGGGAGAGAAAATCTATTTATAAATTAGTAATGTAGGTGACCAACACAATAATTGGTTTGTTAAGAGAAGTATAGATAATAACTTAGTCGTCTAAGATTAACTTTATTTTTTACCATGCTTAAATCTCCACCTATTGTCCATTCAATTGTGTGGAGATTATTTTGTGTTTAGTATTTTATAGGATGATTCTCTCTATACTCACTTGCAACGTAGTTGAAACAAAATGTTATTGAACCATAGATGAGTTAGTTTCATATACACAATAATAAGAGATTTTGCAATCTTAGGAATGGAGAAGAATGTTTTTTCATTAGATTTTATTACATATTACATAGTTTGAAGACTGACTTGGCAATGTATTTCACTAATTTGTACTTGTAGAAATATTATATAATGTTTTTTCATTAAATTTTATTACATATTACATAGTTTGAAGACTGACTTGGCAATGTATTTCACTAATTTGTACTTGTAGAAATATTATATCGAGTTTGTGAGATTGTGACATATTCTTAACATTGCTCCTTTCACCTCTTCAAAAGAGAGAGATTTGTTGCTTGACAGTAAATTGTAGTCTTGGGGAGAACACTCTACATAAAGCCTTGGTCAATTTCATTTAACCCTCTTACCAAGCCTTTAAATGTGAGTCCAATGTGGGTCAAACTTTTGAATTTTCCTCTCCAATTTTGGGAGGTTTCATGCTCTAAGGCCATAGACAATTCTATTGTTCATTTCTTGAAGTAACAATTCCACTCCATACATGTGACACTATTTTTGCTTGGATTCTTGTAGACATTGAAATTTCCAAGCCTCTTTCACAAGGATGTAATTTTGATTGTGGGGGATAAGTCTTGGACTCAACCACTTAACTATGAGGGTCTCTCTTTCAAATGCAAACAACGCTTTGCGATGGGTTATCTAGCTATAGATTGTACTCTCTCTCAACAAGGACACAATACTTGGAGAAAGAAGCCAATGAAGATGACCATTCATGCTCCTAATTCCCCAATGGTGTGCCCTAACATGTCTTCCTCCTTTCACTCCTTTAGATTGCTTTAGTTTTAGAAAAATGAGTCTAGGGAAAAAGCACTAATGAACCAAAGGTTATTTACAAAGAGGTCCAAACACAACTTCCACACCATCAAATGTTGTTTTCATCATAATCTTAATACCACCAACAACCCAAACTGCCCAAAAGTGCAAAAGTTATCATAACAACAAAGAGTCAATATGCAACCACCTCAAAATAAAACAAAGGTCCTAACAAAAAATAGGAAAACAAATTTTTTGTTTTAATTGAGTTTGCTAAGCAAATAAAGTTATTATTTATAACCACATCTCATCTAAAAAAGGACACCACTAAGATCTCTATTGCTAATGCAGTCTAGTATATGGAAAAAGAATAGTAGCTCCCCACTTTTTATTAAAAGAAAGAATATTTTACAAGGATTTACACTACTATCTTATTGATTCAAATGCTTCTAAGATGCAATCAAACACAACTTCACAATTATTAACTGATGCAAAATCAAATAGTCAAGTGGCATAGTTGAACAAAAGAAAACTAAGGATATTTTATAAGATTTTACACAATTATCTTGTTGATTTAATTGCCTAAAGTAATGCCATGCTTGACTCTATTTACCAAATATCATTTTTGAATGATATTTTTGTGTGAGAATTGAAACACATTCATATATAGCTTACTTCTAATATGAATATATTAGTATAACATAGACACAAGTAGAGAAAACCCTAAATTCATATGAAATGTTACTTAATAGAGATTGGTCAAAGAAAATGGATACATGTTGAACTTGTGAGGTCTTGTTGACTAGACTAGAATAAAGTTTGAGCTAAAAATGAGACATTATCACTCAATACAACACCAATGAAGTATAAAAGACCCAAACTTGGAATCAATGCTCCTATAATTACGCTTGAGAGAGAATTTAAGCAAATAATAACAAAAGATAAAACACTCGAGCAAGAAGTTAACAAATAACAACAAAAGATCATATATGGGCTCTAAGATTGATGGATCAAAATCAAAATAACGGATTGGCATTGTAGTTGAGCTAATTAACCCTAAAGGACAAAGCCATCTCATCACTTTCAAACTAGAACTTCCTTGCTATCATAGTCATGACTATAACTTCACTAAAGATTTTGATGCTTCTAATATTTTAAACTTGCTTATACGAAGAGATTCACACAACATACTCATTGGTAATTGAAATAAATTCTTTGGAATTAGTGGCAAACTCTTTGTTAAAATAAATTTCAATAGAGTTGGGTCTCTACTCCATTAATTTCAAAATATAAGAAAACAATTATATTATCAACAAACTTATTGAGACATATTCAAGTCTCAAATCACATATGAAGGATAGAGGCAAGGAAAAATCACAAGACAACAATGTTCTAAATCTCATGATAAATGTTATATTTAAAGTTATATGTTCATTAGAACACGTGTTCAATGTTTACTTCTTGCATACAAGGTTTTATTGTTTTGTATTTAGTGGTTTTAAAAAAAAAATTGGTACACCATTATGATGTAGTTGGCAAACCTCACTATAGCAACCTAATGAACATGTTTTAATGTTTACTTGCATACAAGGTTTTATTGTTTTGTATTTAGTGGTTGTTTTATTTTTGGTACTATATTATGATGTAGATGGCAAACCTCACTATAGCAACCACGCATGAGAAATCAATTGCCATATGTCTAGTGTCTTTGACCAATCTTTATTAAATAACATTCCATATGTATTTGAGTTATTTACTTTGCCTATTTATTGTTGTGTGCTTAGATTATTAGCAAGTTGTATATGAATGTGATCCAATTCCCCCAACAAAATGAATTCAATTTTGTCCTGTTACACAACTTTCATGGTTGATTTGATTAATGTTAAACTTAACCTCTGATAAAAAAAGAGGGGCATCACATTACTTTTAAGTACCCCAATCAAGACAATTATGTGAACTGTTATCATATCTTCTTATTATCAATAAGAATTTAGAAAGCTATGGATATCCAATCCACTCAAGAGTGATCAAAGAACCAACTACTTAACAATATTACAAAAACTATCTTAACAATTGTACCAAGGAAACTTATCAACATTGGAGATATGTCAAAATGAGAGTGATGCACCATGAAATCCTTGAAATTAATTTCAAGTTTTGATGTTTTAAAGCTACCGCCTCATTTATTTTCAAGCCCAAAGATGGTTTTAATGTCATAACCAAAATAAAGGCTTCACCATTTCACAAATTAGAGTACTCAAAACTTTCAACCCAAATTATTTTCTCAAATAAAACTATAATGGATCATACGAATTAACAAAGTCGTGCATCTTTTGAAAACATGTCCTCACAAGCCAACCAATTGAAGGAAAAGGCCATGTGAGATATGGAAACCAAGGATGATTTCCAAAAAATACACATACCTTGAAAGCCCCAACCATTTCCACATCAAATCACTTACAAGATTTCAAAGATGAGTAATTTTTGAAAATTGCCACAAGCATTCCATTTCTTGAAAGAACACAATATTTGGTTAAGTCAAGAACATGTGGCATTCTACCAAACAACTTTTGGAAGGGGCATTGATTTCATTTCACCTAAGGATTCTTCCCCTTATGCCATTAAACATATCCATCTATTGCTTGTTATGATCCAACATCAACTTACAACTTGAAAGATTCCTTAGGCCTACCCACCACTAGTTTCCTCCCTATTCAATTTTACATTGAAAGGCTTTCTAAGCTTTAATTACAACTTATCCATGCCAAAACATCCCAAAGCATCTAATGCCTCTTTAATCTTCACAAAACCTTGCAAAAGCTTTGCTTCATATATATCAAATTTTATTTCAACGAGTCCAATTCTTAATAAGGATTCCTTTGCAATTGAAAATCCTTTTCTACATAGAGCACCAAAAGAGGGGCAAAGAATTTGTGCACGTTATGGCTATCCCCAAAAGCTTCTAAATATAATCTAAGATGGTGGCTATTAGGGTTAGTCTCTACCTCCTCTACACCATCCAAGGTAATGCTCTTTCACATGGGAGTAAAAGCATTGGTGGAAACCAACAAAGATTGAACTTTAGAAAGAGCCTTAGAATTAGGGTCACACACGAGGCAAAGCTTCATTTGAGAAAAATCATATAGGTTCTCCAAGTCAATAAACTTGTCTAATTTTTCAATGCTTTTTAATTATCTATACTTCACCTATAGTGGTTTGGATTTGACAACAAAGGAGAAAGTTGAAGAGATTTATTTTGTTAAGTGCCTACATAACATCTCAACCTATAAAATGAGAAGCATTTAAACAATTAATCTTCAAAATGTAACTTGTAGATGTAAAGCCCATGGGAGGTGGGTTGTTGAACACCTTTAGACAAAAAAGGCCCATGGGAGGTGGGTTGTTGAATAACCTTTAGAAGAAAAAAAAGCCCACATTAAAGTTAATGTGGCCTAAAACTCCCTTACATCAACCAAGGAGATCTTATTCGCCTCTACAAGAAGACTCATATTCTTACCACCTAACCTTTGCCATCATCTAAAGGTGTGAGTAACTAAAAATCATACATTACAATAAAAAAATCATACATTATAATAATTTTTATTATAATGTATGATTTTTAGTTACTCACACCTTTAGATAAATCATTATATATAATTATATTAATTGAAAATATAATTATGCCAATAGTGATATGGTATAATGATTAGAGTAGTTGTGTTATTCTTGCCATCAAAATTCAAACCCCACTAGAAGTGTAATTATTGAATGTTTAAATTGGGGATGAGGTCCCCCATTTATGACCTCACCAGTTCATAGCTCTGAATCAAAAGCGTTTACCCCTTAAAAATAATTAAAATATAACTATCACATTAACAAATTATTATTTAATCAATTATAAACTTTTATAAATATCTTAAATATGTATACATAAAAAGTGCCTATAATCAATGTGACAATTATAATATTAACATCAATATTGATCTCTTGATATCTTTTTAAATTTATCTATTCAAAGACTAAATTGGTTTACTTTTGACATTGACTTTACCTATACTACTTTAACATGAGCTATCATCATTACCATTATTTTTGAAGCCCGATATACCAATAGTAGAAGAATAAATCAATGTTTCTTTTTAATTCAATTTAAAAAGCAATTAATTGCAAATGTGTGTAACCTTCAATTAAGTAAATTATTTGGATTTTAAAGTAATTAATTGCAAGTAAATAATTACAAATGGGTGTGCCTTCTATCCTAAATAATAAAAAAAGTGCACCATGGTGATAAAAATAATATTATCATTTTTATACACATTAATATAGAACCATATTTGCACTTTTCTTTTTACATAAACCAAGGTCTATATGTGTGAGTACTACTTAATATACCATTTTTATGTAACAATTTACATAAAAATCTTAAGAAAATAGAATCTAGGCATAAAATGTGTTTCACTTCCAAACTTGAAAACCTTAATTAGCCCAAATTCCCTACATTATTATGTAATGTGAATAGTTTTACTTTTATAGGGGAAGTTCTCTAATTAAGAATAAATAGACGTGTAAAGGCCTTCAATAATCCATCAAGAAAATTATTCCTCTAAAACATAATGAGGAATAATTATCAATTTAGGGGAAAAAAACATGATTACTAAACCACCCTGTTGGATATCTAATCATGTTAGAGCTATGTGCTTTTAATGTTCAATCAATGTCAAATTTATCTTTACTTTCCTTTTACATGAACAAGGATCTACATCTAAATACACATATATTGTACTACATATCCTCTATTAAAGCTTACAAATGCATTTGAACGCTTTGAAAATTCCTTTTCTAGGGCATGCCATCTATTTATATATTCATTCTCCCACCATTATATATCAATCATACCAATCAATAATTGTGGCCATGTTAATCTCATTGGGGTCTAGATTAGAGCTATAATATTTATAATGAATAAAAAACACTATGTTGTCATAATGCCCACCAAACAATTCATTAAGCTTTTTTACATTGCCTACGTAACAAGCTAACATGGTTGAAGTCTATTCAAATCCTTTTTTTCCAAATTAATGACAAAAATATTTACTAAAACTATGATATGCTTTTAGAATAAGACAAATATTTACTAAAACTATGATATGCTTTTAGAATAAAACTACAATATATTTTTAGAAACTTAATGTAAGAGTGAATTACCACATTTTGACCTAAAATTTAATAATTATCACAATAATAATAAATAAATAAAAACACTCTTCACACATGTACTAATTGTGAACCAAAGAGTTGGATCTAATGATTTATAAAAAATTTTAGTTTTAGGCATCAATTTATAAATATATTTTTGTACTTCCAATACACTCTATTGCTTACCTTATCACATGTTTGACAAATTAAAGTAGATTTTACAACAAATTCATTAACTCTCAATGTTGAATCCAAAAACATTAAACAAAAAATTATCAAAAGCTTTAGCTTATCTACTCCCACCATAAGAGATGGGCAAGTGTATGAAATCATTATTGACATTTGATGTTAGGTTGCCACCTATGCAATTTTCCATGTCTAGATTTGGTACTTCCTTATTTTACAATGCTTGATGAACACAAAAAGGATATCATAGTGCCATAGTGCCATAGTGCCATGGTGTCTTCCACTACCATTGAAAACAATAGATTGTCATGTCCTCTTTGTCGGGTTAAATTAGATTAATAATATTATTTAAGTTAGGCCCAATAATCTCTAATTTTAAGGGCAACTTAATAATATTATTATAATTAAAATAAAAGGTGTTTTTCAACACTAGTATTAAAATAAATAAAAAATTATGTACTTCAAATAAAAATAAAATAAGAATTAAACGTATATAATTTGAAAAGGTATATCAAGGAGACGCCTATCTTCATTTGGGAATTCATTCAAGTTATCTTTCCATCCAAGACAAAAACCCTTGCTTCCCATTTTGGGTGATTTCATTCGGGAATCACAAATGTGTTGATTCGTTGAGGTTTTGAAAACATTTGTTTTAAGTTCACATGTTTGCTGCTACAGTGACATATTGAAGACTCCAGCGTTTTGAAGGTTTCATGCTCTTGATACAGTGCGCTACAGTGTCACTACAGTAGTTATCTATAAATCAGCTATTTCGGAAGCATCTTTGACCATCCTTTGGCAGCAATTTCAATCGAGGAGCAGAACTAAATAACAATTTATACACGATTTTGGAACTGAATTGTGGTTATTATCAGCCTTACACTAGCCATACGACACTCCATAGTCCAGCTAATCATTGCTTGGTTATTGCTGTACTCCTCCAAGAGCAATAATACCATTGAAATATCACACTTAGTTATGTCTGATGATTTCAGGTCTGATCTGGACATCATCACTGATGCATTCCTAAATTTTATCAATTGTTATCAGTTTTAGTGATTTCCAGCGATTATTCTTGTTGGGGGATTAGCTTTATAGGACTATAATTGTTTATGATTTAGATCTGAACAAAATCAGCTTCCTAGGGCTTATCTTAATCATGCAATCAGGTCTACAACCACCATTATCAATGATGCAATCTTGCTCAAATCTGGTTTCTATTGCATTTCAAAGATGTTTAACTGAGTCCCATGCAAGTTTACCCCCTTAGAGTTTCATTCTTGAATATTATTGACATTGAGAGTTAAATTCATCTATTTTTCAGTCATTTACACTTAAGAATGTGAGTACTTACTACTCAGATCTGAGTATATTTATATCATTAGGATGATAAGTTTGTTGTCCATTTCATATTGGACCATGCAATTTTCATTTGGGTTAGTGCCATTCTGGGTGAAGTTAAAGTTGTGTTCAGCCAATCAAAGATTTTGGTAACGAGTTCCAGTGATTAGTTTCAATTTTGATTCACTGTTAGAATATCAACATAATCTTTAAAAGGGGACATCACATAGATGACATTGTTTTAGTTGCCAACGTACTCTAAAACAAGAATATTGACACACACTGTTTTGGTTGCCAGCTTTAAGCCATGTCATTTATTCCATATCAGAAGCGCAGATTTGACTGCAGTCAAGTTGTAAGCCTCACCCCACTGCCCCATTGCACTCACATATTACAGACAGGAGATTGGGCAGCAGAGAGCTAATTTATGCCTAAAAAACTAATTGGAATTGGTAAAGAAGGGACTTACAGATTTACCGTTAAAAGGGTAGTAGAGAGTTATTTTATGCCTCAAAAACTAATTGGAATAGGTCAAGAAGAGACTTTAGATTTACTCTCAAATGGGTAGTCCAAGACTATTCTTAAGTCAGAGCACTTGAATGTGATGGTTAAACATAAGGCAAACAGATGTTTAAATGATAATAGTAAGGATTACGAAAATGCTAGAGAACTATGCAAAAAATTAATCCCTAAAAAGATTACTAAGGAAAGTGCAGAAGGATTAAGAAAAAAGATTTCAAAGAAAGAAAAAGTAAGGCCATCCAGGTCCTTAAAAATGACAAGTCTCCGGGGGCCGATGGCCTGCCTATAGAATTTTATAAGAAAAATGTTGAATGGGTGAGTGATGACCTGCTACAAGTTTATTCAGAAGCCATTAATAAAGGATCTCTAGGTGATAAGATAAACAAAGGCATTATTAAATTTCTTCCTAAAGAAGGAGATAAAGCCCAAATAAAAAATTGGAGACCAATATCCTTATTGAATGTAACCTACAAGATTTTAGCAAAGATAATGGCCATGAGGCTGGCTGATATCCTGCCCTCCTTCATCAACAATACTCAAACAGCATTCATACAAAGAAGATACATTTTAGAAAACCTTATAACAAGTTGGGAGGCAATGGAATGGGCAAGAGGCTCAAACCAGAAAATTGGTATGTTCCTGTTAGACTTTGAAAAGGCATATGATAGCCTTGAATGGCCATGAGGCTGGCTGATATCCTGCCCTCCTTCATCAACAATACTCAAACAGCATTCATAAAAAGAAGATACATTTTAGAAAACCTTATAACAAGTTGGGAGGCAATGGAATGGGCAAGAGGCTCAAACCAGAAAATTGGTATGTTCCTGTTAGACTTTGAAAAGGCATATGATAGCCTTGAATGGCCATTTATAATGATGGCTCTGGAAGCTTTTGGATTCCCAAAGCAATTTCGTCAGATGGTAAAAACATTAATGCAAGATGCAGTAGCACAGGTAGATATAAACAGATTATTGTCAAAACAATTCTTTTTATAGAGATCTATAAGGCAGGGGCGCCCTCTTGCCCCTGCCCTATTTGTGATTGCTTCAGATGCTATATTCTACCTCTTGAGGGATTCAACTGCAAGTCCCAAAGTTAGAGGGATAACCCTACCCAATGATGATGACCTCTTAAATATCCAATTTACAAATGGCACTGCCCTATTTGTTAAGCTGGAGAGAGAAAACTTTGAAAATCTGATGTACAAACTGAATATTTTTTGTGCAGCTTCAAGGGCAAAACTTTCCAAAGCAAAATCTATAATGTTAAGCTGGGACAGCACCCCCCCTGAATGGTTTAGCAAACACGAGTTTCAGTGGGGAGGACCAAGTAAACAGGTTAAAAGAAAAATAGATAAAAAGAAAAAACATGTGGAAGTGGGTAAAAAAATAAATAAATAAATAAGTTAGATAGCTGGAATAGACAATATCTATCATTGGCAGGAAGGATACAAGTGTGTCAAAAGTTCTCTCATCGTATAATATATACTAATATATACTAATCAATTTGGATGTTTGGTAGCTATCAAATAAATGAAATTAAAAAAAAAAATCAAACAATTTATGTGGTTTGATAGGAAAGGAAAAAGGACGAAACATGCAATCATGTGGGAATGGTGCCGCTTGAACAAAGATGGAGGTGTAGGACTAAAAGACTTAAAAAAGCATGGCATTTCTCTTGCTATCAAATGGTTTTTTAAATCATTAAAAAGAAACAAACCATGGAAGGTCCTAATAAGAAACAATAAATATTAAATCTGCAATCCCAAAACAGGCAAAAACATGGAAGCATCTCCCTCTCAGTGACTTATTATTTGGTAAAACCCTATTGCCCTGATGGATCCAATGTGTTTAAAAGCCTGTGGACGGCTTGGGAACAAATTAGAAATTTGGTAAAAAATAGTGACATAACTGATAATTGTAGAAATAAAGTATGTCTCGCCAACTCAATATGGTGGAAACTTATATCATAAAGAGAAACCCCTTGCATTATTACAAAAGTGTCAAGCAAAAGCCCAGTGTAAAAAAAGGGTTAAATGCTTCAAGGATATTCTATGCAACAACTTTTTAAAATCATGGGCATCCCTCAATATAGAGTTTGATTTTCCTCCATCCAATTGGAGAACATATTTTGTTCTCCGGGAAAGCTTGTAAGAAGTTTCAATTTCCGGTAATGTATGAGGCTGAAAGTGATAATTTAGATAGGTTTAAATGGAGTGATGGTACTAAACTAAGTAAAATGAGTTCTAAACTAGTGTATAAATATATATATGGTCACCAAGATATTACCAAACACTTGAATAAAAACTGAAATATTTAAATTGGGGATAAGAAGTGGGTAAAAATCTTTAAAAGCTTGTGGAAAAATATAATAGAACCAAAGAAGGCTTGTTTTAAATGGCTACTTATTTTGCAAAAACTCCCTTATTGCATCTCCTCCAATAATGTAGTGAACTGTAATATGGGCAGAAAAATCTAAAAAATATTAAGCATTTTTTAATGTCTTTTTGCTAAAGAGATATGGAATCTGTTTTGTGCAAACATGGTAGGTTGGGGGGATTCAAGTAAAGTAAAATGGCAGGAAATTTTATTTGGATTTATAGAAGGATTGGACAAACCATGCAATGATTTTTGGATTCTGTTATCTAGTGAAATTTTGTGTTTTCTTTGGAAGGCATGAAAAGAGTAACAGTTTCAAGGCAAAACGAGAGCACTTACTGAGTCTGTTAGAAGACTAACTTTTTTAATATTTCTGTGCAGGTTACATTAAAAATGGAGATATCTAAAGATAAGTTGTAAAATTGTTGAAAGAAGAGAAAGTGGATGTAAACAAGGAAGAAATCAAATATGCAGGGCACTGGTCGTTCAACAAAAAAGACAACATACCATTTATGAAGAGTTATTTGGAATTTCAGAAGAAATATAACAAAAAGTGTAGTGTTGAAACATTACAAAAAGATCTATCATCTAGGGCAGCAGAAAGGACCAAGACTCCAGTGAACCAGGGAGAAGACTTCAAACGAGGAAACATCAGCAATAGAACTGCCAATTGGATGGAATAACATGGATGCATACAGCGAAAGTGTCAACTTCAGAAGCTGCTGAATTAAGATGAAATTTTGTTAAATCAATAATGTATAAATCTTATTTTCAAAACTACGACTAAAGCTTCTGTCAAGTGTGGACAGATAAAGTTGATGTATTTTTGTTATTAGTAAACTACCATCAATATAAAAAAATAATGGAAAAAAAGACAGTTGACCATTTCAGCAATCTTTTTACTGCATGGAGAATAATGCTTCCACTTATTGCCAGGAGTGGCTTATAGATTCTGCAAAATTTAACTGGGATTCAAGACCAACCACATTGCTTATTTAGTGTTAGGTCATTGCACTTGGTTGGAAACTTTGTCGGCTCTTTCCATTCTCAAAAGTTTGACAGCCAGACATGTTATGCTAATATGGTTAAAGAGTTTATGGACAGTTGTTAAACTTCGATTAATATGCATAAAATTGTGATTTCCCGCCACAATAAATCCAATACAGTGGTCTTCAAGTGCCCTACTGTTAAAATGCTGGTTTGCTCTATTTTTGTGCTCATCTGAAAGTCTTTCAATTATTGCCATAATGTGGTTACATGTTACATATGCTTCTATGTGGCAATTATCATGTTTCATTATAGAACTCTCATGCACAAATAACAGACAGTGGGTTCTTGCATTTACTATTTTTCTCATGCCTACGGGACTTGTTGGGCTCATTTCTAAGATTGGACTAGAGTTTAACTTCTCTCTCAGAAGGGGTGTGCTTATCTCAAAGCTATGAGCATAGTCTAATGTCTTTTAGCAATTATATGCTGCCTACCATTCAAGTACAAAAGCAGTAAGTCAATAATGTATGTACATGTAACCCCTACAAAGAACACTAAACACTCTCAAAATAGGAAAGCACTCACCCACAATTAAAGCCTAATAATCAACAGTTCACTAATAGCACTCATCATCAAAAACCTATCCACCAAACAGTGTCGAATCTATGTGGAGTCCCTCCATTCCACGGATCAAAAATGAGGATATATGCTGCATGGATGGTAAATGGTAAATATACAAGAGCCTACATTTTCTTCAAATGTCAACAATGGTTCTTATTGTCACTCAGATTTGAACAAAGAAACCAACAGAATAGCAACAAATATTAGCGAAATATTTAGCTGGTCGAGGAAAGGATATCTTGTATATTATAAATGCAAATTCCTCCTAAAAAATAACAACCTTGCACAAAAGAACCTCAAAATGAATATCAATGAAAATGGATGCCAATAATAGAACCACTCTATGGGAGATACAAAGAGATGCTATGCAATATGCACAAGTAATTATTAGAAAAAGATTGCAAGTGAGCAAAGATTAAAAATTCCATTTACTAAATAAGAAGGCAACTAAAAGAAACATAAATAAGAAAGTGCAGTAACAGATGTAATCAATCAGCCCTATTAAAGGGTTAAGAGAAGCTACTACTAGAAGTTTAAAAAAAAAAGCAATCAGAAACAAGTTAATCCGAGCAACCAGAAGAAGGATTGGGAACTCCTTCACAAGAATCGTGTGAAATTGAACTTCGACAGTGCATTGGGGGCAACCTGAGGAAGAAATGCAGGGGTTGGCTTTGTTCTAAAGAACTCTAAAGGTAACTTTGTATATGTGGATCCCATTTCCTTGGCGTCAAAAAATAATAATGAGGTGGAGTCGAAAATTGTAGTAACAAGGATGGTAGCAGCATCTTCCAAGGGGATGGACAATCTTATTGTAGAAGGCAATTCAATGTTGGTTATAAACATCTTATTGAAAGGAACTTGTCTAAATTGGAGATTACGGCACTATGCAGAAGAGACTCGACCTTGAGACAAATTTCTCTAATGTCAAATTTCCATGCCGTACAAGTGAGTTAAATTCCATGATGGATTTCTTGGCCAACATTGGGGTTGATCAATATAGCCACCTTCCCCCTTCCCGAAAGGGGCAGAACATTATATTAGACTTAACCATCTTAAGCAAGATTATTTTTGTTTTTTTAACTGACCTTACAATCCCCTTTGTAATTGGCGGCAAAGGACATTAATGCAATCAAAGTGTTATTTCCATTGTCATCAGCGATTTAGCATGAAGTGTGCAGAGTTGTAGTTGCAATTATTCAGCATCTATGACTCTTTTATTTGAAGTGGAGCAAGGTAGAGTAGGATGGCATTGATTTGGTGATGTTTTCTCACTGGCTGGTTGAGAGGTGCTTATTGTGTGTACTGCCTCTGGTTTTTTTTGTGTTTTTGTAGGTTTCATGGCTCATAATAGAAAGATGAAAAAGGGTAGGGACCCAATGCAGAAGGGAGTTGTCTCTAATACTCAGCTAATGTCAAATTTTGGTTGCAAATTGCCATTATAGCCTTAGTGTTTGTCAAGGTGGAACTAGGTTAAGCTGGTTTAGGTTTGCAACATCCTTCTTGTACAAAAGAACCATGATTCGTCAGCATTTCATACCCAAGCTAGCTCAAAGTGTTCTAGATACATCCCAAAAGGAATGGCTTTTGCAATTATTGTGGCCAAACCAATTTGAGGGTATGTCACTGCTCCCCTCTGCAATGGATATAGGCAGCTCAGGGATCAAAGCAGAGGAGCCTGTTAGTGTTCATGGTGCTGTTAATGCAGATGGTGTGTCAGAGTAGCTGCAGGAGGTTCAAGTGATACAGGCCCGCCATGCAGATATAGGGAAAGCAATGTTTGGCTTGATGGTAACTCATAGCAAAGGTCACCTAAAATTTACCAGTGACCATACCATAGCAATTTTTTGTGGAAAATTAATGCATAGAGCTACAATGAAAGAAAAAATAATTCATAGGATTTGCATCAATTCATTGAACCTCACAGCTCGGTTTGGGGGCTCTCCTAATGTGATGTCAATTGAGGAACCAATGGCCTGGGGTGGTGTCACCATGTCACAGCTTCTCAAGTGGAGTGTTAAGGTATGGTTTAGTGGTTTTTTTTATTCTGTCTTTTGCCTGGGTTTGTGTTGTCTGTGCATTAGCTATTTGGAACATACTGCTTGTTTTGCTCTTGGTCATGGTATGGTGGTTTTTTGGTCAGGTGGTGACTTTTTTGAACTGGGGTCTATAATTTTGGTATTATATTTTGGCTTTTATGCTGTTTTATATTTGGGCTCACTGGTGGCGTATGGTTCATGGTTGCTATCTGGTCCACAGGTGCTGCCTGGTTTACGGGAGCCTGCTTTGATCATTTTTTTGGTTTCTGCCCTTAGTGTGGCAGAAGCTTTTTGATGGGTTTTGGCAGTTTCTGCCTCTCTATGTAATTCCATACTTTGTTAGCCATGTGTTTATATGTACTGTTTTTTATATTTCCCCGGCAGGGGCCCATATAGATTCCCTCAACTAATTAATCTAAAATAAACAGATGTAAGCAATCACTTTAATTTTAAACCATTTGACAATACAACATGAAGCTAGGTATAGTTTTGAAGATAAATTAAAAGAAAATTCAAATAGTAAAAACCATAGATGAATTGAGAGCTCTTGCAACTTAAACCTGTCACAAACATAAGTAGTTAATTAACATCTAGCAAGAAGAGCAACAAAAATGAATGTGGATCAGAAACCCGTCTTCTGAATATTTTCACCAAGAGGCAGAATAAAACGTCAAACAATTTCCATATCAAATTTTTGTCAAGTTCTGGCTTATGCATAAGAAATGTTTATATGGCAAAAACATGATGAAAAGGTCAACAGCACAAATATCAGCAAAGCTTGACGTCAGATAACAGAAATAATAAAAAAATTGCTTGGCAAATACATTGTAAGCAAAAATCAATGGCTTCAAATTTCAATGGCACTTGCCATAAGCTAGTTGAAACCATACAGTTGGCGAGTAAATCCTAATAGGAAAGATAGAGGCTGCCAAATCTCAATGAAGCTCTTCAATTTTAATAAATCCCAAGCAAATGAGCCCATACAAAATATATCTTCAACAATGAATCATCACCATGCTTTAGAGAGCCAGCTGCATGTCTCTGAGATGATTGGAAAAATTGTGACAAAACAAAACAGACAAAATTAATAAGCAACTTTAGTAATGCATCAATAAGAAAAGACAAAAATGCAATTTGCATGATAAATGGCATAAAGCATTTAATTATAACCAGTATCAAAAGGTTGGCCAAGAAAATTAAATAGCTTGCCAAATAGTAAGAAACAAGTTATTGCCAAGGTCAAATAGATGCTTAAGGATCTCAACAAAGGCCCAAAATTTCGGCATAAAATGCTTAAAATCAGAAAGTAAAATGCATTTCCTGTCTGCCATCAAAAGGGTCATACCCTCGAATTAAGGAAATGCATCCATAGATTTCCATTCAAACAACTCATTCAGATCGCTAGAGAAAATGTGTGGCATACAAAATTCAGTAAGTGAAGAAAGAAAAAATAAATGCCAAATGCATGTGGCGCAAAGCTCCAAACAAAACAAAATGTTGAAGTGAATATTTTCAAGGGAACCATGGTTTAGATAGAGTAAGTAACATCACAAATCTGCTTTCAGAACTTTTATGGAAAGAGTGCAAATCCACCACATGCAGGGCACTGCTAATGAATATGGTGACTAATGACTACAACTAAATATCTGCACCCATAAATCACAGAGAACTTTAACCATACTTTTATTTACCCTTGCAGGATGATCATAAAGCTTTATTCTGCAAATTATCTAAAGCAGTGACTCTGGAACCAACACCTCTTGGCACAATTGAATACAAAGAACACGAATAGGCCAAAGGCCCAAAAGTGAAAACATAATTCCAGTTCCTGTTTTAACTATACTAATTTACCAAAACTTTACTGTATTAAATTTTAAAAACTTGTAAGCTGGTCATCCAGTAAAGCTTTGGCAAATGCGATCTTGTGATTGTCTTTATTCTAAAATGTTAAGTTTGTCATTCAATAAAATTGAGATAATAACATTAATATATTCTAGAGACTGAACTATGATTATACTTTTGTAAATTTACAAAATCAAACGTAACAGACAAATCAAATGAAATATAGAACTTAAAGCACGTCACAGTAAGAACCTCAAGTGTTCATTTTGTATTGTCAAAAAAGCATTATCTGCAACGAACAAAAATGCAAAATCAAATGGGCAAAAAGAATATAGCACTAACCTAATATGGTAGATATGATGACATCCCTCCCAAGGAGCTGCTTCCTGTCTGCTGCGATGTTCTGGACAATCCGGACTGGCTCAACTGCTGACTTTGATACGGACCTAGTCCTTGCAGAGTTGCCCCTTGCGAACCATAAGCGCCATACATCTGCGGGTTAACACTCCCAATTCCTCCCTGCTGAGAGCCATAGGACCCCAGACTTGAATGCATTCCATAGGACCCGACCAAGCCCAAAGAACCCTGCCCTGAAGGCGAAAAGGCTTGTGAAAACGACGAAGGGTTTAAGGAAGATGCCAAAGAAGGATTCATAGAGGCCAGACGCGACGGGTCCATGCTCGTGCCGGCAAAGGTCTGTTTCTGACTAGCCAAAACAGCTTTAAAGGCATTACTAAACCCCGACGCTGCAACCTGATTAAGAGGCAATACCCCGTAGGCTGCCCCGAGACTCGAACCCTTACCATAAGTAAGTGCCAGGTCATTAGGGTTCAGAGGGCCTGCCACGCCAGGCACTGTATGTGTAACATTACTCTTCTGCTTTTGATTCTCAGTGGCTCTTTTACAATGCATAGAATGGCCGTCAATGTTCTTGTTAGGCTCCTCCAGAACCTTCTTAGTTCCTTCTGCTGTCTTATAAATAAAAAGCGCAAACCCTCTGGACTTTCCAGTCTGTTTATCGAACCCTAAGGGACCTTCTTCTACTTCACCATATTTAGAAAAAAAGCTAAGCAATTTCTCCGCAGGCATATCGGCGGGTACATTACTTACATAAATCTTGCGTCCTGCGGGATCGCTAGTAGATTGCTGCGGCACGGGACCCAAACAGGCCATCTGACAAGCGGCCATCCGGTTGTCGATCTTCTTGCTGGGTTCCTTCATAGCCCTCTGCGCGGCGTCCATGTGTTTGTAGGTTACAAAGCCATAGCCCTTGGATTTTCCAGTGCCCTTATCCATTATCACTGTGCATTCTTCGAGCTCGCCGTATTCAGAAAATACAGATTTTAGGATTTCGAAGGTGGTGTCCCAGCCGAGACCGCGGACGAAGATTTTTCTATGAGCGGGATCTTTGTCGGCGAGTTTTCGTATATGGGCTAGAATGTTGGCGTCGTTGGCTGCAAGGTCGCGGAGAATATGAATGAGCTGCTCTTTGCTGAAGGGCTCCATTAGGGTTTTAAAATCTTCTTCTGAAAGTTGATCCTCTTCTTCGTTTTCTTCTCCACTGTCAATCTTTTCTTTTTCTTCTTCGTCTTGTTTCTTAATTTTCTCTGGCTGAGGTTGGGGTTGTGGAGTTGACTTTTCATCTATGGACTTTCTCTTCTTAGCCATCGCCGCTCTGCTTCTGCTGTCCCCTGCGTCTGCAAACCCTAAAATGAGGGCTGAGACTGGAACCCTGCTAATTGCCAAAAATGACCAGGCCTCACCAAAAATTAAATTTAAGTAGATTCTGAGCTGTTGTGAAACGCGCCCGAGTGTAGACTTAATGATATTAATGGAGAAAGACTTCTGCCTAGTATAGATATACACGTCGATTTTAAAACACCATTTACTTTATTATATATATAAAATTGATGGACGTTTAAAAATTGATATTTGTATGTGTTTGGATTCAATTCTGGTCGGTTCTTGGTTTTGTTAGGATTTCTTGCGTGCGTGCTTGTCCATGTCTAGTCCCTGCTTATTTTTCTATTTAAAAATAGAGAAAAAAACATTGTGGTCAATAGTGTCTCTAAGGGAAATATTATCAAAGATATGTTAAGGTTTCTGGTACCTTTGTCCGTGAAAAACTAGTATTCAATTAGAATTGTCATAATAAAAAACTTAGAAGGTGAAATAATTCTGAATTTGGTGAAGGTGGTTGGTAGTTTAAAAACTCAGGATGCCACGTCTCAATAGAGAAGAGTTCCATGAGTTGCATGGAATTTTAGTTGTAAAACACTCAGGGTATTGTTAGATGTTATGATTGTAGAAATCGACAAAATGGATTTGTTGGAAAGGCTTTTGAAACATTCAAGTCAGACCATACAACCTTGACTGCATCCTTAACAACCTATGCCAAAATAGAGGGAGATTTGGAACAAGGTACGAACATCCATAAAAGCATAATGAATTGAAGGAATTCATTTCCCTTGATAGCTTTAACCCTGATGAAAAGAGGAATAGAGCTTTACATCTAAAGAACTATTGAAGACGCTAGTTGGAAATCATTGATCTTGCAATCAACAATTGGTTGCTTAGACATCAAACCTTGAGTCTTTGGATTAATGAAGAGTGGGTTTTCTTATTTGTCACCAATAACTATATTTTTTGGATTTGTCTATAGGTTCATGCATGGTGAAAGAACCTTATTTGTTTGGTAGTGGATGAGGTTCATCGTGCAATGGGAAATTATGCTTATTGTGAAGTTGTTCGCGAAGTAAGTTTTATATTTTCTTAATTAAGAGGATTATCTATATGTGTTGAATGCATATTCTTGCCTTTGGAAAAATTATTGCATTAAGTAAACTTTATATCCTCTGGTTCTTTTGTTTGGGTTATGAGATGGACTTTTGCTTCCCTAAGGTAATCTAATCTTATACTTTTCCTTACTTTTGTTCACAAATAATGGTCGTGCCTATGGAACTTCGTATCTTGGCTTTAATAGCAACCCCTAGATGTAAGCTTTACTTTTATCAAAGATAACTATAGACTTTTTCACAGATAACTACAGACTAGATGCTATTACAATAGTGGGATAAATTGTTAGTAGTCAAAGTATTATGGGAGAGAAGAAATGAATAAGTAAAAGCTACCACTTACAAAGTTGTTTGCTTCCTTTTTCCTCAAATTTTAATGTTTTAGCAAAGCAAGCAACTATCTACAAAGCTAACAAAAGAGAAGTAAAATGATTTTTCATTGGCTCAATTGTTCTACTTTCTCTAGCACTAATGTTCTCAAACAATAATCCATATCTAATAGTTATATCCAAGCTTTGTGTCACATCCCCACATTAGCTACCTCCCTAGTGGATGATTGTGGGGGAAAAAATAAAATAAATGCAATTAAGTGTCGCAAGATACCATGTGTATATGGAGGCAGGGTTGATCGAGGGTGAAGGAGGTGTCATGCTATTAATAAGGCATGGCATCCTCACCATTTTGTCCAA
>VDFB02380513.1:0-45133 GCA_007258455.2 Sequoia sempervirens | reverse complement strand
TATATATATATATATATATATATATATATATATCTTCAGAGATAATACATATATAAATATGTGTATATATATTTATACATACATCTTTCTTGATAGTGAAATTTTCTTGGAGTCCACATGCATTTTAGGAAGGAATTCATACCACACGCCTAAGGGAGGTTGACGCCTTTCCTCAATGGGTAAGGTGTTTCCTATGAGGGAGGCAGTGCCTCCTCCACAGGCGTTGGCTTATGGAGGGCGCTGCCCCTCACAGCGCAGCTCCCTTCCCAGGGGACGAGTTGGGGTAATCCCCATTTTACTATCATTTGATTTATTAAACAAAACCCCCAACGAATCATAAATACAAACTACTGTTGTACTCACAAAGATTTGTAAAATGGGTATGTAAATATATAATATATTAATATTATATATATATATATATTTATTTATTTATTTATATACATGCATAGGAAAATATGTGTATATTAAATATATATATATATATATATATATTCAGAATGGAAGTATCAAGATTTAACAATAAGAAACAAATTTACAGACCCCCAATTGCTAAGGAGAAAAGCCCCAATCAAAAATTGAAGAAATTATGCAATTTCTTACCATGCATGCAAAAGAACGGAAGATTTTCCCAATTTTCACAGTTTTGCAAACTATTTCCAAACACTTGGTATTCAGATTCTTCAACAGTACTATCATATTTCAAACAAGATTCATGGAAAGAGAATTGAAAACCTGGGTATTTCGCTTCCAGCTGAAGTTGCTCTCCAATCAAATCCTCCCTTTGCCTCTTTTGAACTTACTTTCTGAAACTTCTTACTTTGATGAATTCAGCATTTCTTGGCAGCCATTAGAGCTGATTTGCAGAGCCTCTTCTCAAGAATATTTCCCAGAACCCCCTCCCTCTCTCAGGAAGTTCTTTCCCCCTTTTAATAATGTTTTCTTTTTCCATTTCTAACCCTAATCTTGAGAATGGATTTTAAAATAAAATTAAAATATATAACTTTTGTTTCACTTTTCACATTCATAAATAAGAGATATGTAAAAATAATCCATAATTACCGTTGCACAAAGGAAAACCTTTCGAAAATACTCACCCAAGGCTAAGTTCAAAATAAGTAGTTATCTAACATTTAAATAAATGTCAATTAATTATTATTTAATTTTATTAGCACAAGAATTTAACACAAGTTAAAGAAAGTAAGATACTCACTTAGATTTGCAGCATGGTAAAACCAAAATCAATAGTTAATTTTATAATTAAATTTAATTCCTTTACTTTATCATGCTTTCATTTCATTATTCATTTAATTTAACTAATTATTATTTAATTTGCAAATATTCAAAACAAACACACTAAAATTATCATTCATAAATGCAATCTACATGAATCTAAGTGCTCGTTGATCGAGAGGACATCTTGTTTTACTCTGTTAAGAAGCTAACCTCCTCTCCTTAATCCCACCCTTGGTCTTCGACCACCTGCATCTCAAGTGCACTCGGGCACACAACAATAAATTAAATTAGTATCCCATAAAGATATAAATCAAAACAATATAATACTTTGATTCAAGTATTTCTATTCTATCCTATTTTGCTTCATCCTCAAATAAAACACATTCATTACTAAACAACTTTTCAAAGTAAACACTTTCAGATTTCTTCACACCAAAGCACCATAGTATTTATTATTATTCTACCACACACATTAGTTCATATAACAAATCCACATAAATCAAAAGCAAGGAGCATCATTGTTTGAGACGTGACACCACTCCCATCATCCCCAATCAAGATAAACAATGGCACACCTCCATGAACATCATCCAACATCCTCCCTCGATGTACCTTCTCCAAAATCCTACCTTTATCACTCCATTAATATTCCCTCTACACCATCCATCTCCCCACACCCATACAATTGTTATTGGAAGTAATTTGGATGCCAAAGTAAAAATGCATAAAGCCACACATCCACAAAAATATAAATATCACCATGTACGCTCAAAAAATTATGATAAAACAAATCAAAATATGATCCAAAACTACAATACATTTGATAGGCCACAAAATCCCACCAATGAAAATCAAAAATCATGTGGCTCCCAAAGAAAAAAGAAGCAATGCATTCAAATATAAAATTTAGAATGGAATCCAAATCCACTAATCCAATAGCTAAATATCCCCATCATCCATCCCCTAGAACCATTTTGGGTCCCTATATCCCAAAATCCACCATCATATGTAATCCTTCATCCTTAATTCCTACATTAACTTCTCATTCAATCCTTCAACACCCATCACAATGTGTGCCGATGTGTTTAACACGCTAGAATACTAAAAGGGGGGTGAATTAGTATGCTTTAAAATTCAATCCCAATTAACTACTACTGAAGTTAAGTTATACCAATTAAGCATTCATCCACTTAACCAAAACAAGAGAGAAGACAAACAACCACACAAGAACACAGGTAACACCAAATTTACGTGGAAAATCCCATCAGGGAAAAACCACAGTGAGAAATGCTACTAGGAGCTACTATCCTATCCATCCTCACAAATAAATATTAGTTAAGGAAGCAACTACTCCTTGACTTTGTTTTATAAGTTGAAACCCAAGGAAGCTACTCCTCCCTAATTGAAAGAAAGAACAACTGAAATATGACTGATATTATGGATTCAACCACTAATACTCATAAATTTTGCTCATTAGGTTTGTAGTGGATCTTGTCATGCTCTTCTCATGCACTCATACATCTTCACACACTTCTATCTTACTATTCACATCTTTGATGTTCTATATATATCATCTGCACACTTGTGAAATACAAATTCAATCGGCCATAAACAAGAAATTATGAAAATTGTAGCATGTCGACCTACATCTTCATTGGCGGTATACAAAAATGATAAAAAACTATTTACATTTCACCTAGATGAGTCGACATGACTCATACAACATCTACAAACACTTCTTGAACTCCACTTAGTCTTGAATTAGTGGTACACATCACCAACATACCCTAGTCGACCTCAACAACAATATAACTTCATAAATTGACTTGAAAACTTTGTGGGGTATTGGAAAAAAGAAAGATCTACATGCACTTCAATATTTAGACACTATGATACATGTGAAGTGTTCACACAAAATCATACCACCGATCCACACAATATTTTGTTGGTGCAAGTAATCAAACATAATTTTTTGTTGAAGATTAGGGATCTAGAACCAACAATAACATTGTCACTTGAAAATTGAACTTGCAGAGCACCTAACCACTTGAAACTGAAATATGGCATGCAATGGACATCATTGAGTATCTTCTCAAAATCGCATAGCCAAAACATCATATCCGGAGGAATACAGAGCATTCCAAAAAGCCTTCATCACCACTTTGCACTTCCAGAGCATAGACCAAAACTCTGCCACTTGTAACTTTCACTATAGAAGGATTAATGACTTGAGATCTTGGATGTAATACCTTCACATCTTGATTTACTTATATTCTAAACTACAAGACTAAATCTTGCTCTGCAGAAGGATGCAGACCAAAACACTGTGTCTTTGTCGTAGGATATATATTTTGAAAGCCCTAAACAAAACTTTTGCAACTTTATACTAAGTGTGATACACAAAACTGGAAAGATATCAATGTAGGCATACAAAAAACACATTAGGAAATGTGTACCCACCTTTGCATCATGTTTAGACAACAAACTGTTCCACACAATGCAATGCAGAATTGCACCAACTAATATCTCTGCATATTGGCTATCTCTGGAGCATATACAATCTTTAGCACACTTTTGACACCAATGAAAACCAATATTATCAAGATGCAACAATCTCCCCCTTTGTCATTGATGTTAAAACTAACTAATGTGCACAAATACTCCCCCTTAGATGCACATTTCACTCTCCCCCTTTGACATCAAGAGCAAAGGGAAACAAAAATTATTTCGTACAAGCAAAAATTATAGACTCCCCCTTAATCTATACAACTTTTACTCCCTCTAGGATGAAGTCTAGATACTTCATTAACAAAAATATCCTTGTATCTACAAAAAAAATTACTCTGTATAACATAACAACAGAAAAGAAAGATATTTTACACCAAAAAATCAAACACAACTCACTTGGATGGTAGAATGTTCTTATAAATATTCTTGAGCTTAAACAAGTTGGTATCTCATTGCTTCTTAACTGTAGTTAGGGTTTGGACTTGACAATTCAGCTGCACATATGTATCTTTTGCATCTTCCAAAGAAGATGGTGCCTGGTATTTCTAAACTACACCATTTTCCTCTGTCAGGAGTCTGATGAGTGATGCCATCCTTTGGCTCACTACTTCTCTTAATTTCTTTATCTAACTTTTAAAACTGCTCCCTTTAATCTTGTAATATTTGTACCTATGAGTGCAAGCTTTCCAATTGTGCCCTTATGGCACCATCATTGTCTTACATATTGGATTATATGTTGTAGCCACATTAGTGATCTGCATTTCAATTGCATGAGTATGATCCTTTATACTTTTTGTTGTATTTGGCCACTTCAAAAATAAAACATATAGAACCTTTGCTTCCTACAAGTACTTCTAAATATTTGTGACACAAGATTGCAATTTGGTAAGTGCACTCTCACACTTCCTGAAGGAATCATTCAATCTCTTTTCATTGAAATTCAATTCTACCTGCTTCTCTAGATGAGATGAGTAAATCTCAAAAGACTCCATTAATCATTTCATCTATTATGTAGGGGGCAATGATGAATCTCTTTTAGCTTCAATAATTTTTTCTTCTACAACTTTCATTGCTTCTTCCAAAACATTTGCACTCTCCACCTATTGTTGTAGCGGTTCTTATCTTGTAGTGGAGTGAAGTATATCTCCAAGTTTCATTTTGTGCAGGGGAGACATACTGGACAAGTTAACTTGTCTATCACAAGTAGTAACATGCAACAATTGAGGAGATACCACTGGTTGTATCATTTCTTGATCCAAAAACTCTTTGATAGATTCCACCAAAGAGGAATGTGTTTTCTCTGAGCTTCCTTCTTTAGCATCCTTCTCCTTCTCCATCTCTTTCTCCTTACCAAATACATCCTACTCCTCATACAGACCAAAGACACCTTCTCCATTATGCTGACTAGACACAACTTATTCTTCCTATTGGCTAGAGACAACATGCTCATTTTTACTTTCCTAAGGAGGCATACTATTAGTTTCTTGTTCATTTAGAGACCCTTGTACACTCATTTCAACATCATTATCATGATTTTTCAAAGGCTCATATGCAACCACATCAACATCAATTGGCATTTCTTCAATGATCTTCTTTGTAACTTCTTCAATTTCTGACTAAATCTTCTTTCTTACATCATCATCTATACTCATCAGAAGAGGAGATAGAGGACCCAGCCTTGTTTATTGCTTGTTGTCTCAGTTATTCATCTACCTTGATGACATTCTCTCTTCTCTTTCTTAAAGCCTCATCTAGGATATCTGAAGATTTACCAATAATATCACTAAAAGATATGTTTTGCTTGAGCATATACTCAATGACAACATTTTCAATAGTCTTCTTATATTTTTTAGGAACATCTAGATGTAGCTCCATTGTATCATCCATTCAAGATTGCACCAAAAAAAAGAGGGTCATATGAGACTGGAGGAGTATGCTCAATTTTCCCTTCATCTATCTTCTTCCCTTTCTTTTTCAATTTGGAGGTATCTTCAGCTTCAGCTTCTTCCTTCTCTTCAAGCTCTTCCTCATTTGAATTATTTATCTTTTCCCTCTAATTATGCCTAGTATGCACAACTTTTGTGGCTTTCTTATGTGGAGTAGACACTGATGCAACTCTTCTCTTTACACCACTAGTTTGTGTAGATCCAGAGGGCTACAGAGTAGATGCAGCAATAAAAGTGGATCTACTGGACTTCCTTGGAAACTTCTCTACAACATGTTCTTTAGGATCTAAGGGAATATTCACTAGAGTTTGACTAGAGGATGGTGGCATAATTTTAGAGTACCATAGAATCTCCCACTTCTTAAAAAAAAAATCCACTCTCTTCTCACTTGTTTCCTCTATCTTCTTCTAGATCATCTTATTCATGATCTCTCTATATGTACCAAATATTTCTACTTTGGTATCTCTTGGTTTTGACTGTAGAATATCCACATAACCTTGTACATATTCAGGAGCAACCTCATAGGAAAACTTGGGAATCCATGAGGTATGTGGCTCTACAACTTCCATGTACCAATGATCCTTATCCACTATGAATTTCACCTCATTCTTATGCTTCCAGACCAAATCAGAGGGTATCCTATGTTTACTCTACATATCTACTTATAGATTCTTAAAGAATCCCTAGTATAAAATATTGTATGCTTGTTTATCTTGAAAACTATCTGTGTTTCTTGATTTGTGCAACTACGAGAGAGAACTTATTTCATATCTTGTCTTTAAAACCAAGTAATTCATTCAACAAAAATAATGTGAGGCAAATGATTAAAGATCTAAACCTAAAATTGTATCTAGTTTCCTTAGTCATCTTCAAATTCTCCATCAGTTGCTCCCTCAATAGTTCATAGAGATCAAAATTTGCTCCTTCTTTCACCATCTGATGGGCAGTATGAATTACGGTGGTGGTGGTAGAACCTTTTGTATTTGTGAAGTAAATTTTATATGCAATCCCCATAGAGGCATAGTGGACTCCAGGATCAATGATATCTTTCATAGTTAGGTCAATTTTTATGTTGATGTTCTCCATAACCCTTTCATTCTTTATAGACCAACTCTAGGACTGGTTCAAAAGGAACAAAGACTAGTAATTTCCCTAATAGATTATTTTGTGATCATATAGGGCTTATCCAACCAAAGGAACTCTTCATGAATAAAGCTCGAAATAATTCTTACCCATTCTTTGTAGTCGCAGAAGTCTAGAAAATATTTCCAGATGTCTAACCACTTTGCTTCCACATTTGCATACGCTTGTACACACTATTCTCATTCAGGAGCTCATGTCGGACCACTTAAAAATATGAAGTATGATCTATTTCATTTAGTGGGGCATGGATGTAAATCCTTACATCTTTAGAATACACAATATTAGCAGGAACCTTCGAAAATGCACCATCTTTGTCAACCTCCATCATGTTGAATGGGAATTTTTTTTATTTTGGTCTAGTTTTCTTCACAACATCAATCACCTATGGGGTTTCCATTGATATTCTTTCTAAAATCTTCAAACTCAACTACTAGGGTTTGGTACGAACTCACATAGATAGATTTGAAAACCCTTCTCTCTTCTTCACTCCCAAACAAAAACTTTTAAATGTAGATGAGATCAAATCATTCAAATGAAACATAAGAAGTGTTCCATTTGTCCTAACCTTTTGCCATTAATGCATTCCTACTTGTTAGGAAAAACTTTTGTTAAATTTCTATGTGTCATCACAAGGATGAAAAGATGCTCAACACACCTCCCCATATCATTCCTTTACTCCAAAACCTTGATCAAAAGGTTCAATCTTGCTCAGGATGTCTACACAATAAAGGAATTGATCCAATTCATCTTCTATGATGAAATATTCAAAACTTTATCCTTTTCAAGGAGCTAAAGGATTTGCAAATGATAGCTCCCCCTGAGGTAATACACTATCTCAATTTGTCATAGGATCTTGTGCAGAATGCACAAGCATAGTGTCATCCTTCACATTTTCTTGACCTTTCTTTTCTTTCCAAACTTTCTCATTTCCCTTCTTTTGTTGATTTAGGGTTTCTTCCTTCTTCTGGTTCTAAACTAGTGACTTTGCAAAACCACTTCTACAAAATTTTGCTTTATGTCCAACCTTATTTCACTTGTAGCACACAATATTGTGCTTGGAAACAAAGTTACTCCTTCTAACCTTAGTTCTGCACTCAGCAACCTTATGACAAAAATTGCAAGCATAGCAATATCCATGAAATGAAACAACATTGTATCTTTGAGGCACAAATGGTTTTCTACCCATGTAATAATTTCTTCTTTTCCTAGATCTATAATCAACAACCCCATGCCCAAATTTATTGCAAGAATAACAATAACCTTGAAAATATTGATTAAACATGGTAGGGGCATGTTGTCTAGTAGGTGGAGGGCCTTTGAATATTTTGTCTCAAGATTGGAATGAATCCACCTTCTTTCTTACTATCTTGATATGACTTTGCATCTTTGTAGTCTATCTTCTTAGGTTCTTTGGTGCAGGCTCTCTCCTCCTTTATTTCAAACTTTCTTTTTGCTTTGAAATTCTCATATAGGTTTGTAGGTGCACTGGTAGTTGGAATTTTCCTTTTCCCAAACCAAGACTAGATTTTTCTTTTGATGGCTTTTGAGAGTTGATCAACTCATCAAGAATTTTAGAACCACTTTTAAACTTTAGACCTTTGTTAATTTTTTATTTTTCTTTTTCTAGTTCTTTCCTCAGGGAGACAATCTCTTCTTAAAGCTTTAAACATTCAAGAGTTTTATCAATGAGCTTGATATTCAGGAACTCTTCAATTCTTTTACCTTCAACTTAAACTTTCAACTTGCCAATTTTCTTCTTTGGTTTTTCAAGTTGGAACTAGAGCTCTTCATTCTTTTCTCTTTCTTCATCTAAATCATTTAGAGTAGAAATGAGTTCTCCTTCATAATCCACTAGACAATTTTTTTGTTGAATTTAAATTCAAATTCATCATCCTCCTTTTGAAGTTGAAACATAAAAATGTGGTGACCTTAAATTTAATATTTAAAACTTAAGGTCATTGGGCCATCATTTCTAGGATTTCATTAGGATGCAAATCAATAAGGTGCATAGATTGACTTACAACCTCTTAGGTGAGTCAACCAGACTTGGATCTATATTTGTTTGAGTCTTAGGAATAAATTGGAAATTATTTGGAATTATTTCCCTAATTAAAATATATGACCTAATATGATAAATGCAATTTCTCGAAAGTAAACAAATTGAAATAGTAACTTGCAAGTAGATCTGGAGAATGTTGACTGATGTGTACCTTGATGCAGGAGCATCACTCAAACATGTGTTTATGATGTTTTTTTTTATTATAAGAGTCTAGATTGAGTCACTTCATGTTTATGAGGTCCATTGGGATCATAATCCAATGGTTTAGATAGGTTGAATAGGCTCGAAATTCAAATTTGTGGTTTCCCGCCAAAAAGGAAAATTTGAGTTCCTAGGGAGTTTTGGCTTGTTGCAAGGTTGAGATTTATTTCTAAAGTCTTATTTTTTGTTTGATAAGAATAATAAGGTCTTAAAAGTACCATGGAAAACATGTAAGGTCTCTTTTACTTGTTTTGTTTCTTAGATCTTGGTTAAAAGTTGCAAAAAGTGTATACTTTTACAAGTTGATGCATAGCTTAATATAGTGTTTTTAGGTTTTGATGAAAAACACAAATGTAACTCGATGGAAATAGCTTGTAATAGATCATTCACACAAAAAATATGAAAGGTCACACTCCAAGAAATAGTTAGAGGAGCTATTTGATGAAATGTGCAGTTTCCTTCATCATTTTATGATAGATTTTAAGTAATTACAATCTAAAACTCTTTGTGTATGACCTTGTACGATCAATTTGTAGGTCTATCTTTGTGTGGGATGATAATGGAATGTCTTTAGGTTCAAATTAAATTTGTTTGAGGTGATTTCATTGAGTTTTTCTCAAGTTATGATAAAAATAGTGCATGTTGCTCTCTGATACCAATAATGATGTAGAGAAAGACAAATAGGGTTCAGTGAATTTTTATCTTTTTTGAGTTGCCACAATGGAGCTAAGGTTTGATAAGACCCTATAGAGATTTTTGAACATTGATGAAGCTTGAGAAGGTGGAAAGGAAGAGTTTCATCATCCCAAATAGCAATAGGTCAGTTTGAGGGTTTGAGAATAGTTGAAATCATCCTCTTCCATTGCTCATGTTTGTCCACAAAGTACAAAGGTTGTCTTTCTCTACATCATACCTACTCAAAAAAATTAATCTAATTGTTCCTACAAGGAAAAGGTCGCCCAATGGCTACTGAGTATTTGTTAAGGCACGTCTTGCTCAACTTTTGGGGTCCTCTTTTGTTGGATTTGAGCTTCTATTTTCCGGTTGTAAACTTGTCAAAATATCTTCAGGAAAGTTTGTAGGTGATTTTTTGTTTCTTGAAAAGGTTGATGATAACAACTACAATAATTCAAAATTTATCTTAAAACTCTCTTCAATCCTCTTCAAACCTATAACCTGCACATTCATAAAGAGGGAAAATGTTGTACCATATAGCGGTTTGGCTTGGTCAAACCCCATGTAAGTGTTCCCACTTCCACGATGATAATTTCAATGATAAATTGATAATGGAAAGGAACGAAATGATGAATGAAAACAATGTTGCAACTCACCACCCTTCAATGTATTCCTTGAAGGACTTAAGTCATGCATATCACTTCAAGGATCTTGTATTTTGCTTGATATATTTGCTTGAATGCTTGGATGCTTGGAGACCTACAACAATGTTAGCCTTCACAAAACATGAACATGAACACACATAGAATTTGACATGATGTTGGATATTGAATTGTTGCAATAAACTTAGATAATGTTGCTCTTGACTTGCTCTTGACAATAGTATTTTTTAATATATGTTCACTTAGTGCTTGTTAGATTTCAAATGGTAAAATAACTAGGTATTTGTAGGTGTTTATCCAATTTTCCGAAAATTAGATTCCAAAATCCGACACTTCATATTTGAATTTTTATGTTAAGATGTCACCAACAACATATTTAAATTAGGTTCCCAACTAAGAAGGGGACTCGATCACCCATGGGTGACTAGGTCTTGGCCCAAATTTCTAGAAAACTTAAAGTTGGGGAAAATTTAATGATTGGATGCATTTTTTAAAGATTTTTCCTTTGAAAAACGGTAAAAAATAGGCTTTGGAATGCATAATTTGGAAAATTAGGAGATTAATTAATGTAACATTCTCATTATTCTACCCATTATTTTACCCACAAGTGAATAGTTTATGTTTTATAAGCAATAAAAAAATTCTTTCCATTTGAATAACAAGATGCACATTTGAAACATAACCATTTTAAACTTTCCCATTGCATAACAAAGAATCATTTAAGTAATTATTTCACATTAAATAATTTCATGATGATATTTCCCATTTACAATTTCTCAATAAGAATAGAGATACATGTTTACATTCATAGCTTCCATGCACTCAATGATATAGATATACAAATAGTATATAGTGATCTAGATGTCCCCAATGTTGGTACATACCTCCTAGATGTCCCCATCACTGGTGCATACATTCTAGGTGTCCCCAAACTACTGCTACATCCTCAAATCTCGATCACCAACTATATGAGGGAGAGCATAAATCAAGCGATTTTTTTCCATTCATAGACTTATTGCATCAATCAAGTGGACAACTTGGTTACTCCCTTTTCCATGGATTATCTAATCCCAAGAATAACCAAGCTACTCACCCATTTTCAAAAATGACATTATTATAAAAGTACTATAAGTTAGCAATGCATTCCACATTTCACTTATTATGCAATATCCATATAGTCTTGATGAACTAAGTATAGTTCTAGTAGCATTATAGCCACACAAATTCCAATGTAGTATAAATATGTATTCACATATAAAAGGGTTTCACTAATTCAAGACTTAACTATGAATCACACAAGATTATCCCAAACTAGGAAATAAATTGAGTTCATAAAAACAAGCTTATCAAGTATTTCAAAATCAATCTATCCAAAACAAAGGAATTTATAAACAAATAACCTTTCAACATAAAATAATAGAGGAATAGAAATCAACATGCTTTGATTTATCATTCCAACTGATAATAGTGCTTCCCAAATTTAGCCTTCACAAACACAATAGCTACTCATTCTAAGCCCAAATTATTTCCAAACTCTAGCCTCTTCTCAAAGAACTCTCAACAAATGTAAACTCACAAAGACAACTCACCTTCTCACCAAAAACTCTCAAATTATTCTTGCACATAACAACTACAACATAATGAGAAATAAGAAAAACAAAATGAATAAAGTTAACAAATGGTAGAGAGAACATCTCTATTTATACCAAAATATGAACATATTAATGCTACAAACTTGCTATTAAATTTTCCACCACTCTAACAACAAACCAAAAATGCATTAGCTCAGCTCATTTGGAACGATATGTGGCTGATTTAAACTTTCAGATTGAAACACATAACACTCCTCTTATTTTCAATTTCATAGAATGGATGAGTCAACTCCTTTCTTGTGACATGACTCTTTTATTGAGTCAAGGCATAATGACACATTAAGTTACAAGTTTCTTATTTAATTTTCAAGTCGACTACCTTTACAAACTTCAACCATCTTTGCATTGACTAAGTCAGCATACATATTTTTAGCTGAGCGTGGTCAAAATATCAACAACTTTAATACATTAAAATGTCTTTCTTCAGCACTTAACAAACTCAAAAATAATATGCATGTTGCATATGGTAACATTATTACTTTATGTGTTTTTCATAAGTCTTTTGACTTATTCCTTTATGTGTTGCATACTACTTTAGCCACTATAACATATATGGCAGTGTTATATTAATGTGTTATGGTTTATTTCGAAGCACTTTTAACATATATCAAACATTATATAATACACACAAACACACACACACACATATATACATATATATATATATATATATATATATATATAATTATATTCACATGATTATTAAATGCATTACATGCCAATTAAAAGTATATATAAACATATATCAAAATAATTATATATATGCATACATATATATGTATATATAACATTATTTTAATATCCACTCTTAACACATATATTCTCATTTTCATCAATCGATGTATATACATGAAGTGTATATATATGTCACTTTTTTCCAATAGATATTCCCATGCATATGGGTTATTTGTTCATGAGCATGTGTAGATACATCTACCTATGTATACTCATGCATGCATATACTCATATGTATGAGTTATCATACACATGTATATATATGCATATATACATTCTATGTATATACTTCATCAATTATTATTTAAACTAGAATACAAAAAAAAATTATACTTATTAGCAAGATTCAATCACATATCCCCAAACAGGAACATTCGAAGACTAAAACCACATACCAATACAAAACATACTCAAAACCTAACATAAGGTTACTTACCATTTCCCATACTATCTTAATTCAACTAGACCAACTAGGAAGTGAGTGTGTGCATGCTCAATTAGGCTCATCAAAGGTTACAATACCAAGTTCTTCTCCTAAGTGATACTCCCCCTCTCTTCCGAAGGTTCAAATTTATTCTTGCATTCAACTTAGTGCATCACAATAGTAGTTAGTTGATAATCATTTTATTCACATGCATCATATAGTTTCATATTTGGAACAATATAAAATATCAAATTGAATTAAACATTCATTCTTCATATTTCCACCAAGATTCATATATAAATCACAATCATATATTAAAGCATTTTAACCCATCAAGGTAATAGTAAATAAGTAATAACACAACAAAGTGTAAAAATTGTGCAAATAAATTAGGGGGGCAAAACATAATGTAAAATTATTAAGGTATAAAATTTTCTACACAATATTTAGCCCCTACTTTAGTGAGAGTATGAACTTATGCTCATACTCACACTAAAGTAGAAAAATATGCATTAAGAGGGGTTCAAATGTACAAATATTGAAGAAATAGGATGAATAAGGATCAAGATGGAGTGTACAAGCCCCTAGGATCCAAGATCCTATGGAAAACCAACATAAGCACAAAGGAACACACACACACATGTATGTTATGCAGCAAAATAAGATATACAAACATAGATGTTAGAAAACATGAAGCATACACAATGAAAACAAATGGCATAATGGAACATATAGATGATGATGAAATGAAGACAAACATGATGTAAACAAGATGTAAACACGAAGAAGACACATAAAGATACACAAAAAGGTACATAACAAAAAACAAGGTTAGTACTAAAGATTCGAGTCTGTAAGGCAAAGAGACCTCAATCTTAAATTGTCTCAAATACCAAACATCATCTATTGAATGTACTGTCAAAATAAAATTATGGTCACAAGGATGTAAAATCACTTATGAACACATGGCTCCACTAGCAAGCAAGTTGTGTTATGCTAGGTGGCCATGAAATACAAAGGTTTCCACATGGCTAGGAAGTTGTATTATGCTAGGTTCCATAAATATAATAGGTTTCACAAGGCTAGCAAGTTGTATTATGCTAAACACTCATGAAACACATGGCTCCAAGAAAGGTGCATTATGCTAGGCGGCCATGAATATGCAACAAGGTTTAACGTCTCAAGAGATGAATTGATAACCATGCCTCAAGGGGTGTTACAAACAAAAATCCCACAAAAGGGGGTATGTCAATAGGTCAAACATTACAAGAAAAAATAGATAAGGGTAATATATTTCCCCCACTTAAAATGTCAACATACTCACTATATTGGTATTTTAAGGAGAAAGAGGGGAAGAGGGGATCCTTGAAAATAATGCATGCCTCCCGAAACTAGTTATCCTTGCCCCCCAAGCATAGAGATAAGGACAACCACACCAAGGACTATCACGTTGTTTCCATGAAAAATATGGTTTCACTTAATATTGTACCACCATGAATGGAAATGAGCAAAACTTATAAAGCTACAAATATCACATAGTGATGAGAAACATGATAGTATGGAGATCATTATTGATTAGGGGAATTAGGTGCACCAACACAAGGAAGAGCACCACAATCCTTAAGATGTATTTTATTACTCAAGGCCATACATTCATTGGTATAATGACCATGCACTCGATGATGTGCACAAAATGAGTTTTTGTTGTAAAATTTCTTTCGTGTTCTTGGAGGAAGAGTAATAAGACTGGATTTGAGAAGCCTCGACAAGATATTCTCTTGATCAATGGTAGGGGAAATTTCTTTCTCTTGTGAAGGAAAAATTATTTTCTTATCACAAGATGTCATACATATAGTAGATGATAAAGCATTAGATGAAGATTGAAATGAAGGTTGGAAACCTAGACCCTGCTTTGAAAAGTACAGTATATACTTCACTTGAATCCTATCCTTTTGTCCATGTTTTCATTACATCCATGTTTAAAAATAATTTTGTATCCAATACCATAACATGTTTCCAACTCAGATGTTCATAGATTTTATGCTTTTGAGAAGGATTGACTTCTTCACAAGCACTCAAATCCTTTTTAAGTTTTTTAAAGTTAGGTATCATCCTCTCATGAGGGATGGGAGTTGAAGAGCCCCCATCACCACCATGGGTTGACGTTGTTGATGTAGAATGAAGTTAAGAAAATGAAACACAAGACTCTTTAGGTTTAGATTGTGAGATTTTGTAATCTCTCATAAAGGATGGTGTAAAATCTAATGTACCCTAATCAACCCCAAAGAATGTGTTTGAAGATGAATCATTAGCAGTTGACTCTTTGGACTTTGGTGACGAGATTTTGGACTCTTCTTTCAAACAAGGTGTAAAATCTAATGGCCTGCAATCATCATCTAAGAGTTTTGTTGCGGATGAAAGACAATTAGGATTACCATGATGTTTTCAAAATAAGTCTGAAGAAGATAGAGTTGATGATTCGAAGTGGGTGTATGAGATTTTCTAGGGTTTTCTTGTGTTTATGGTCATCCTTAGCCCCTCTTGCATCATACTGCGCCATTGGCGTGGGATTTTTCTCTTTTCTTATGTGTACGACTGCATTTATTGTGGTTTTTTGTTTCAATATGTATTCAACTGGCTCCAACCTAACAGTCCTTGTTGGTGTTGGCAGTTCGACGACTCTACTCAATGGCTCCTCCTCTAAAAAAACGACCCCAAAAATTTGTTTTGAAAGTGGTTCACAAGGTAAGTCTTTTGACTCCCCAACTAATGTGGTTTTACCTTTGCCTGATTTTGATTCTTCTTGTCAATGGTTTGAGCACCATACTATTGTTGGGTATTTTGTTGGGAGGACTCCCCCCTGAAAGTGTGCTTAAAGAATGGGTCCACAAGGCCTGGGTCCCTCATGGGGTCTACTTGATATGGTCCAAAATTTAACCAAGTGTTTTTTCCTTTTCCACTTTGCAGAGGTCAGTCATGTTCAAACAATCCTAGATCATGGTCCCTGGTATGTCAAGTCTTCTTTGTTGGTTTTCCATTCGTGGACCTAGGAATTTGTTGTCTCAGATGACACCAAGTTGTGGGTCTTGGTCTGGATTGAGTTTCCAGGTTTTCCTTTGCCTTGTGTGCCTTTTCTAAGTCATATTACATCCTCTTTGGGGAAGGTCATTTGTATTGAGCCAGATAGGTTTTTCCAGGCCCAACCCTAGAAACAGTTCTATGTTGAAGTGGACCTTTCACAAGATTTGAAGGACTCCATTGACATTCAAATTGGAACTCTTTGGCATACCCAAAAGGTAACTTATTTTAATCTACAGAACACATGTTATAAATTCCAGTCCACAAACCACAAGATAAAGGACTACCCTTTGGCAATAACTCATACTCCTCTGCCATAGGAATCTGAAAAGCCTCGTCAGGTGGATAATTCTGTTGTCAAACTTGATGAGAAATGGACCACGGTTACAAACTGTAAACACAAGTCTAGTGGCCCTAGGATGGTTTCTGAGGTCCCTGAGCCAGCTAAAGATGTTTCAAACCCTTCAGTGAAGGGGAAAGAGGCCTCAGTTGGGGCTAATAATATTTTGGTGTGGCCTAGGTCGAAGGCTACGCCTCAGCCTACTGTCGTTATGATAGCACAACTAAATGCTTATCCTCCCATGATGGGAGCTCAATGGCGGTCTCATAGTCCTTCTCTACCATTAGAAGAAGGAGAATATGTGTAGGAGAAACAAATATTTTCTTCTTTAAATATTCAAATTGGGTTAGTTCTGCCAGAATTTTTTTAGAATCGTTTCTCTACTCTGAATGAGGAGCTGGACTGACGATATGGAGGAGTTTCACTCATGAATTTCCTCTCATGGAATGTTTGAGGTCTAACAGACCTCTCTAGAAAGTATTATGTTAGGGATACTTTACAGAAGTATACCGGTATTGAAGTGCTTTGTCTCCAAGAAGTTAAAAATCATTGGTTTTTTGCTCACGTCGACTTGGCATTCTTTTTGGCCAGCCAATCAAATGTTTTCTACTGATCATGAAGATGGACGTGGCAGAGCTGTTACCCTTTTTTCCCCATAGTGGCATGCTTGTGTGGTTGACCATGGTCTGACCTCAAATATTGGCTCATCTAGTTCCTCCTTAACATTGATAATCACTCCTTTGGGATTATTAATGTTTATGTTTCTAATGATGTTGTGGAACACTCTTTGCTTTGGCATTGGATTGTTGATTCATTTCCAGTTGCTTCTTGGCTATTGTGTGGGGATTTCAATATGGTTGAGATGGCATATAATAAAGATGGCACTCTTCCATTCAGATGGGCAACTAGTGAACAGGAGGCATGGTTTTACACACATAATAAATTGCGGCTCTTTGATCCCAATATTGGTCAATGTCATTCTCATTCCCTATGGCACACTTGGTGTAATTATTGGGCTAGATCTTATAGGATATTTAAGTGCCTTGATCATGCCATGATCTTAGCTCAATATTTCTTCTCTTTTGACAGTGCTTCACTCCCATTTAAGTCATTAGTTGATGTGACATTGTCAGATCATTTCCCCATTTCTTTTCGCATTGAATGGGAGACAGGACAGCCTCGAGTCTACAAGATGCAATTTTTTTTAACACATCTCTTCTTTGTCATCAACCCACGATGGACCACATTCGTAGGGTTTATAATTTTTAGTGTATTCCACCTCATAATATAGGTTGGATTAATTGGTGGAATGATGTTATCACTCACACGACAATATTTCTTTGCATTTATGGGTGCCAGTTGGCCATTTTTCACTGACGGTCATTTAAGGCTACCACAGCTAACCTGTGCTCAACTACCAAGGATCTAGTGGCTAGCCCTTTCTCACCATCATTACAAGTCAGGGTGGTGGAATTAAGGCACAAAATGCAAGTTGTAGACAATTATGCTGCTAGAGGTGTGCAAATCAAAGCCAAATTACACTAGTTAAAAATTGGCGATCGTGCCTCCAAGGAGTTTTTTTAGCCCTACGTGCCAAGAACTCTTCTCCTGGCATCAAAAAAATTAAAGAAGGAACCCAGGTACTCTCTAAGCTACTTGACATTCTCCAAGCCTTTTTTAGGCATTATGAACAAGTTTTCACTGCTCAGGAGTACACGTTTGAGCAACAACAAGCCCTTCAAGATTGTCTTGTTGTTGTGCCAAATAGGCTATCTTCAGCCCAGAAAGCTTTTTGTGAGCAATTGCTTACTGTTGAAGACTTGAAGGAATTTTTTCATACCATGGCGGATGACAAGGCCCCGAGTGTTGATGGCTTCCCGTGTGAATTTTACAAGGCCCTTTGGGACTATGTTGGGAAAGACTTACATAAAGTCTATCTCGAGGATTTTCATTCCAAAACTCTGGGTAACATTATTAATAAAGGAAATATTAAATTCATACCTAAGCCTATAGATCCTAAGGATATCTACAACTGGAGGCCTATCATGCTCCTCAATGTTTCTTACAAAATCATACCAAAAGCCTTGGCTCTGAAGATCCGCCATCTTCTACCCCAGATTGTGCGCTCAAAGAAAACTAGCTTTATTAAATACATATTTATTTTGGATAACATTATTGTTGTGTGGGAAGGTATGGAGTGGGCCAAGCATTCAAACAAGAAAGCCATTTTTCTCAAAATTGATTTTGCTAAAGCCTATGACCGCATTGAGTGGCCTTTCATTCCTTCCATGTTAAAAGCCTTGGGGTTTGGTCCTAACTTCATTCAGGTTTTCCAAATGATTTTCTCAGATGCCTCTGCTTGTATCACCATCAATGGCTGCCAATATTTTACCTTTGGTTTATTTCGCTCCATCCAGCAAGGATGCTCGCTTGCTCCTTCTCTTTATGTGCTTGTTGCAGAAGGATTTGGCTACCTGTTGGCCAATGCGGTTTCTCAACAGCATGTTAGAGGCATAGCCTTACCTATCTCCCAGACTCAACTTGTTAATGGCCATTTTGTTGATGACTCATTCTTCACCCTTCTAGAGGATGAGAATAATATCAAGGTGCTCTTGAATTTCTTAACATTTTTTTTCTTGTGTCTGGTTCCGCCATTCAATGGCATAAACCTTTGTGCTATTGGCAGTCTCTTTTTCCCACTCCTCAATGGTTTCATAGAACAGTTGGAAATGGATTGGGCCAGGGGAAATATTTCAATTTCTGGACATTCCCTTCACCTTTCAAGCTTCTCCAGCTGAGTTGTGGCAAGTTGTTCTCTCTAGGATTGAGCAAAAACTAGCCTACTCAATTACCAAGCTTCTTTCTCTGGTAGGAAAATTCAAAGTGTGCTCTAAGATCTTGGCAGTCACTCATGTTTATTACTCCTCTTGTTGGGCTCCTTCGAAAGCCGCCTATGCCAAGCTTGAAAAGCTACTTTGAAACTTTCTTTGGGCCTTTGCGGAGTCCCATAGAGGGTTTCACCACATTGCCTAGGAGTTATGCTGCCTTCCCAGAGACTCTAGAGGGCTTGGTCTACTCTCCACTCAATGACAAGGGACTACCTTGTGTGTGAAATGGATAATTAGAGCCCCTACTGGAGATGAAGCTTGGAAAATTCTCCTCAGGCATTGCATCCAATCCAACTTTCATGTTTATAGACATGCCTGGAAGGGGATTGGATTTCAAACGCTTTTGGTTATGAAGGAACTAGTCCAAATTGTGGGAACTTTCACATCCAAGAGCATTTGGAGGGCCTAGGAAGTGGTTAAGCCTTAGCTCCATTGGGTTGACTTTGGTTTCTGTGATGGGATTTCACTCAATTAGTAGAATGTTTGGTGGTCATCCCTCTTTGCCAGTAATGGTCAGTCGTTGGCCAAATCACCTTGGATTAAGGTGTTAAGGTTCCATAAGAAAGGCATTCAAACTTTGCAACATGTGCTTCACAGGCCCATAATGCGCATTATGTCGTGGGAAGAATTTTGTGCTTTCTATAGTCTTCAAAACTAGGACGGTGATACTTATGATGGTTTGGTGAATGCTATTCCTATAGATATGCTTCATAAGGTGGGAATTCATGGGTCCAAGCCCTAGTGGAAGGACTGGAAGTGGTACCCAAACACCCCTTTCAGGAATTACAATCCTAGGATTGGTTATATGTGGCTTTCCCCACACTTTCCTATGATTGAAAGTTTGAACCAGAGGTGGCTTCTTCAATCCTCCACTCATGTCTGACGAAAAAGATTCTCTGCCACTTGGTTTGTAAGTGTTGAGCCGAAACTCGCCCACTTTTCTTGGTGTATTTTTTTCCAAGGCTTACCTGTGGGATCTCGGCTTGTTCACTTGGGGGTCCAAGACCCTCGATGCCCTTTTTGTGGGCAAGCTGAGTCTTTTAAGCATCTCTTCTAGTTTTGTACCAAAGCTCAGTAGTTTGGAATTGGATTCATGAATTCGTTTGACCTTTCAGACTGGAGCCCTTCTCCTAGCATATGGTTCTACTGGGAGATTTTCCCAGGCTTCTTGCTAAATATACCCAACTTTGGCACACTTTTAGGGTGAAAATTCTCTTCAATATCTGGAAAGATAGAAATGTCTGCATATTTGCTCACTTCCAAATGGATAAAAATGTTTCTTTTTGTTCTAAAGCTATTATTTTTTCTAACATTCTTTTACAGATTCAAGTCCAAGCAAATAAAGTTGCACTTGAGGTGGCTTACCTTCAAGTGCTTTTGGATCATTAGAGCAATGCCCCGTGTACTCTGGCTCAAATTCCCACTTCTCCCACTTCCTCTCGCAGTTGGTCGCCCTCTTGGGGCCGGCAACAGAGTGGCTTTGCTCACCCTCGCTCTTAGCCTCCTCTTCAGCGTGGTTCCCACCCTCCTAGGCGGTCTTGATCTTAGTCTTGGTCTCCTCCTCCATGAGCTGGCCAAGGGTGGCCTTTTGGAGGAGTGATGGGGAGCAGCGGTGGTAGTTTTGGGTGGCCCTCTGATAATACTCCTGGTAACAGCTCTAGTTGGCCAAACTCTGGCAAATTTTTTCCACGTCTGGCACTTGCAATCTTGCCTTGGCATGAGGAAACAAAAGATAAAGAAAAAGAAGCTAATGATGGTTGGGGTCCTCCTCCTAACGTCACTCCAAACCCAGCTAATGTATGGGGGAAGAAAATAGATGACAAAGACCCTCTTGGCTTTGTTGGTACTGCTTTGGCCACTTAATGGCCTTTTTTATGTTTGCAATCATGTACTTCTAGGCTAGGCCCATGTGACTCTTGGGGTGTGCCTTCTTACCACCCAACTTTTTTTGTGAATATATATTTTTATCTTTATTAATATAGATAATTTCCTATTCATTAAAAAAATAAGATTACCATCAACTTGTATAGGTACTACCTTTGAAGTTGGAATCAAAGTATTAAGAGAGTTGGAAGTGTTATGATCATGTTGAACTTGTGAATTATAACTTTGTTTATTTGCTTCAACCATGTATATCTTGTTATTGTATCTACAATTCATCTCACACTTAAGAGTAGATGAGACTCCCTTCATAGCATGAATCCACGGTCTACCTAGGAGAAGGTTGTATGAAAGAGGTCTTGACATGATATGGACAAGAGTAGGAAAACCCATGGTTCCAACCTCAATGGGTAATGTGATCATTCCTAATGGTTGCTTATTAATATTATCAAAGCCACATATATTAACATCATTGGGTCGTATAAGCTTCTTGTCCATGCTAATTTTATCTATGAAGTCAATGCTACAAACATTAAGACCCACTCCAGTGTCTATGAGAGTATGCCTAACTAAAGTTTCATTAATGATCACTTTTATCATTAAGGCCTCATATTTATTTTGGATCTCAAGTGGGGGTAATTCATGTTGAGGGAATGCAATATGACTTTGTCACTTGCTTACAATCAAATGAGGAAACTATATCATTTGGTTTAACAAAATATTGGACAAACATCTTCTGTAAAATCTCTTGAAGCATCCTGTTATATGTAGATAATATTTGAATCAAATCCCAAAGGGAGATGTTTGTTGGAGTACGATGAAGTTGCTCAACAAGATCATATTCTTTACCACTACGATGAGGAATGTTATATGTGTGAGCAACTGTTTGATAACTTGGTTGTTGTGATACATGCCTACTAGTGAGTTTCCTTGCAAAGTTCAAGATAACATTTGGAGGTTTAGGAGGTTTGCTAACTAAAGGAGATCCAATTATTATTGTGCTTTCATAACCTAAATTGAGTTATCTACTTGTTGATGACCACCTATTGAGGGGGGATTTAATGTCAACTTAGAATTTTCATATATTCCATCCATATTACTATTTATTGAAAGAAATGTATCAATAATTTCATCCTCCTATGCCTCAATATCTCCCCCTATATTAGAAGTATTGGGAGAGAAACAAACAACATTTTCATAACACTCAATAATTGGATCCTCTAACACCATTGTACCTTCCTCACAAGTGAGTGAGGTATCGGGAGAAGAACAACTATGATTGTCATGATTGTCCATGATTGCATCCTATTGCACAAATTTTTTCCAATTTTAGAAGGTATATGATGTAAGAATGTCAAGTTCACCAAAATGTAATATAGAAAAAGGGATCCTATGCCCTAAATGCAAATAACCTAGGATGCAAGGGGACTTTTTCCAAGTTACATTAAGATGTAGATCAACAAGTTGAATAGATTGACTTTCAATCATGAAGGTGAGCCAATCAGACCTAGGTCTGCATCTATTTGAGTCTTACAAATGAATTGGAAATGATTTGGAATGATTTACCTAGTTAAACTATATGACATAATATGATAAATGAAATTTCCCAAAAATAAACAAATTGAAATAGTAATTTGCAAGTAGATCTGGAGAATGTTGATTGATGTGTATCTTCTCAAAAAAAATTGTCTAATTGTGCCTACAAGGATAGGGTTTCCCAATGGCTCCTAAGTCTTTGTTAAGGTGTATTTATCAACTTTTGGGTTCCTTTGGTGCTGAATCCGAGCTTTTTTTTCCAGTTGTAAACTTGTTGGAATGTTGTCAGTAAATTCTATAGGTGATCTTTTATGTCAAGTGACAAGGTTGATGACAAAAAATGTAATAATGCAAAATGGACCTTCAAACTCTCTTCAATCTTCTTCAAACCTGTAACTTGCACAATCACAAAGGGGGAAAATGTTGTGCCATATAGGGGTTTTCCTCAGTCAAACCCTGTGTAAGTGTCAATTATAAACTAATAATGGAAAGGAAGGAAATGTTGAAGGAACACAATGCTTCAACTCACCATCCTTCAATGGCTTCCTTGAAGGACTGAAGCCATGAACATCACTTCAAGGATCTTGGATTTTTCTTGATAGATTTGCTTGAATGCTTGGAGACCTACAACAATGTTAGCCTTCACAAAACATGAACATGAACACACATAGAAATTGACATGATGTTGGGTATTGAATTGCTACAATAAACTCTAATAATGTTGCTCTTGAATTGTTCTTGACAATAGTATTTTCTAAATATATGTTCACTTAGTGCTTGTTAGATTTCAAATGATTAAATAACTAGGTATTTATAGATGTTTATCCAAATTCTCAAAAAATAGATTCCAAAAGCCAACACTTCATATTTGAATTTTGGATGTTAAAATGTTGTCAACAACATATTTAAATTTGGGTCTCAACTAAGAAGGGGAACTTAGTTGCCCATGCACAACTAGGTCCTAGCCAAAATTTCTAGAACACTCAAAGTCGAGGATGATTTAATGATTGGATGCATTTGTTTAATATTTTTACTTCTTTGAAAAAAGGTAAAAACTAGGCTTTGGAATGCATAATTTGGAAAATTAGGAGTTTAATTAAGTCCAATAAATTAGGGGGACAAAACATAATGTGAAATTGTTAAGGTATACAATTTTCTACACTACAGAAGTATGACCTCTTTTTCTTGAGAGTACTTCTTGGATACTGCTTTATTCTCCATGTGTTCCAAAGAGGATCTACCTCAGTTGTTAGGCTTATATCAAGGAATCTTGCTCTGATACTAATTGTTGAACACACCAGAATACTGAGAGGGGGGTGAATCAGTATGCTTTAAAATTCAATCCTAATTAACTACTATTGAAGTCAAGTTATACCAATTAAGCATTCATCCACTTAACTAAAACAAGAGAGAAGATAGGAAACCACACAAGAATGCAAATAACACCAAATTTACTTGGAAATCCCCATAGGGGAAAAACCATGGTGAGAAATGTTGCTAGGAGCTATTGTCCTAATCCAACCTCACAAGTAAATAATAGTTTACAATTTTATTTTGGGCTAAAAACCAAGGAAGCAAATACTCTCTGACTTTATCTTAGGAGTTGAAACCCAAGGAAGCCACTACTCCCTAATTGAAAGAAAGAACAACTGAAATATGTAATATTATGGCTTCAACCACTGATAGTCATCAATTCTACTCATTAGTTTTGTAGTGGATCTTGTCATGCTCTACTCATGCACTCATACATCTTCACACACTTCTATCTTACTCTTCACATCTTTGATCTTCTATATATATCATCTGTATGCTTGCAAAATTCAAATTCAATTAGCCATAAACAAGAAATTATGAAACTTGTAACATGTCGACTACATCTTCATTGGTGGTCTACAAAAATGATAAAACATCATTTAAATTTTACCTATATGAGTTGGAATGACTCATACAAAATCTACAAACACTTTTTGAACTCTACTCAAATGTGAATTAGTGGCACACATCGCCAACATACCCTAGTTAGCCTCAACAACAACATAACTTCACAAATTGACTTGAAAAATTTATGTGTTATTGGGATAAGAAAGATATGCATGTGCTTCAATATTTAGATACTATGAGACATGTGGAGTGTCCACACAAACTCATACCACTGCTCTACATAATCTTCTGCTAGCGCAAGTAATCAAACATAAGTTTTGTTGAAGATTAGGCATCTAAAACCAACTGTAACACTATGTCACTTGAAAATTAAACTTGTGGAGCACCAAACCACTTGAAATTGAAATATGACATGCAATGGACATCACCAAATATGTCCTAAAAAACTACATTGCCAAAACATCACATTCGAAGGAATGCAAAGCATTCTAACAAGCCTTCATCACCACTTTGCACTGCTAGAGCACAAACCAAAACTCTATAACTTGTAACTTTCACTGTAAAAGGATTTAATGACTTGAAATCTTGGATCTAACACCTTCACATATCTATTTACTTATCTTTTGAACTAAAAGACTATATATTGCTCTATAGAAGGATGCAAACCAAAAAACTATCTCTGCCTTAGGATATATACTATGAAAGCCTTAGACAAAACTTATACAACTTTATACTAAGTGTGGTACACCAAAATGTCAAGATATCAATTCAAGCATACAAAAATCACATTAGAACACGTGTACCCACCAAGCCACATCATGTTTAGACAAAAAACTAATCCACACACTCTAATGCAGACTTGCACCAACTAATATCTCTGCATATTGGCTATCTTCAAAGCATATACAATCTTCAACAAAATTTTGACATCAATGACAACCAATATTATCAAGACGCAACACAATGTTGGTCCTGACAATATTCCCCCATCAAACTCCCTTCCCATCCTTCTATGCATACGCTTTCCAAAACCCCATCCCTTATCCCACATATACTCTCTATCAAACCCCTTTAATCCATGCCTTTTCATAATCCACATAATCCACCCATCCTAATAAGGTTGTACCAACAACCAACAATCACTTCCAAATGAGCTCCTATCACCTCGATATGGAACTAGATGCTTGAGTCCTTCCTCTAATTCCCTCTTACCCATCCACTATCTTCCCACTCCATGTATCCACATCATTATCTTCATTCCTCTCCATCCATACTATTATAAAAAATTAAAAAAATAAAACAAGCAAAAAATCTCCAAAAAAGTAGTAAAGAGAAAAAATCCATCCAATGGTGAAAACCTAGAAAATAAGCACCTTAGGAAAATACCAAGATGAAAACTTAGAAAATAGACATTGTGTGTAAATCCCCACTATCCATTTACTCCTTAAACTTGGGGGAAATTTTCTTATAGCTACCTATCCATCTCCTCCATCTCACCTACTTATCTTACCCATCATAACCTATCCATTCCAATCCTCCATCCTCATTCCAATCTTGATAAAGATAGGGGAAAACATACATACATGATTTGGAAACCTCTTGGCATATATTCCCCCTTTACACCTTTTATCCCTCCATCATCCTATCCTTCCTCCTCTCCAATCCATCTTATCCACCCATATTTCTAATCCACCCATCTTATCCACCCATATTTCTAATCCTTCCACACACTTTCATACCCCTTATCATTCTATCATCCTATCATGAGCATAATAGTGCCTCATAATACATGATATATCAAGAGTGGGGAATCTTAAACCTTTTTAATATAGTCCTTGGAGATCACATTTGAATCCTCCATCCATCTAATAATTCCTCTCATCACCTATCCATAATAACTATCTTCTCATAATTATTATATATCCAAAACTTTCATTCCCTCATCCCATAATCCTTCCATCTCCCTATCCTCTATCAATTCATCCCTCCTATCACCTCACTCCCTCATCCCATAATCCTCCCATTTCCAAATCCTTCTCTTCCCATCCTCCATCCTATATTTATCCTTCCATCTCCCAACCCTTATCTTCCTCGATCCCCTCATTCCATAATCCTTCCATTTCTCAACCCTTATCTCCCTATACTCCATCCATCAATCCTTCCTACCACTCCAAAATCCTATTCCATCACCCCTTGTCATTGGTATCTAGTTATAGGCTACACACTTCATGAAATACAATGTAATCCATCATATCCTCACTCCCATGTAATAGAGATACTCCTAGCAACCCAAAATCACAAATAAATCATAATCCATGCATTCTAGTTATCCAATCTAGTGAAAATCATCAAACACATCCTTTTTATTGTTCCTAGCCTTGTTGTAAGCCTCAATCTAAATCAAATCATTATCATCAGGATGTATCCTTCCCAATTCTTGTGTTGTTTTAGGATATATCATTCCCACATCAACAACACTCCATCCACCATCAATCAATTGTGTTTTTTCTGCTTGACCACTAGGGTAACATCATGTTTTTATTTGTATCATTATTATGCATTCTTGATTACTTGTTTGTATGTATTATAATTTATATTGCATTTATATAGACCTTGTAACCTACCTGCCACAACAATATTCTTACCTATTTTTCACTACCAGCTCAAACAGGTAGAGCTGAATCGAATTCATCATTGATAGGTACATAAATTTTCAAGTTTTGCTACTAAAGTATTCATTGTTCATCATAGAGATCAGATTACATCTGAATTACAGCTTTATTATGCAAGTATTTGAAACAAAAAATTGAAAATTTGCATAATAATGATTTTTATTCATTTTGTAAAAACACTAAAATCTCACACAAGCCGCGAGAGTAACTGAATTTGATTATGATAATCAAATAATGAATACAAAATTCAATGAAAGCTACACTACTGAAGATAACATAAACACAAAGAAGAGAAGCAATTCATCATTGCCTGTGATGATGAATCACTTTCGCTTGATGTCTTCAGTTGTCGCGTCTCCAAGCTGTAGCCTTGATTCCACGCTCCATGAATCTGCAAGTTTGTAAAAGAATGATGTTAGAGATGTACTCTAAGCAATGATGAATTACATTCTACTTTATGCCTATGCTACCAAAAGGAATGTAATTTACATTCAATCAGGCATTCACCAGATGATTGAATTACAAAGGCTGATAATCAAGGAACACAAAGTCCAATGGAAGCATTCGGCTTCATTTATTTTGCTAACATGTTTGTTTAAGTGTGAAGGTATAGGTATAATCATCATTCCAATTAATAGATATGCTTATGAGTGGTGTGAAATGTGGCTCCCACAAGGGTTGAGCCCAGCGCATAAACAATGTAAGAGCAGCATGTAAAAGCTGGGAAATCATAGTTATTATGTTCACAGGTAAAAATAGAGCAATGATAGCATTATGATATTCTCTTAAAATCATGCCTTAATGAATGCATGATCATTTGATTATCAAACTCATAATCAAGGAAAACAATCATAGAGTTGTACAACTATACATAGTCCACAGAAGACCGAAATGGAGCATCATCATCATAAGAAACATATCACTAAATGCACAAAGGAAAAGGTGTAAATAGTTACTAATAGAACAAATTTCCAGCCATCTTAGAGGCTTTCAGCTTAAGGAGCAATAACTTGAAAAAATTTATAGTATGTTCTCTTTGAGTTGATGTAATACAAGTTTATTAAAGCACAATCACAATGTGGTGGGACAACATCAAACAAAGGCATGGAATGTAATTGATATAAAAGAATCATTTCATATTTGAAGACAGCAGTCACAATGCCATGTTATAGTCTTTTCAATCATCAAGACAATAAAGATATTACAGTGACTCCACAAATCAGATAGATAGCCATAACAGTAAGCTTTTATTCTTGATAGAGAAGCCATGAAATGGCATACTTCATGAAAATTACTCAATCCAAATGCAAGTTTGAAGTGCAATGTGAGAATTTTTATGACTGACTGTGATATCTCTAACTGTGAAATTTTCTATTAGAATAAATATAGCTTTCAAATGCTACGAGGATTTCAAGCAACACAAATGACCAAGGGACAGTTTGAACATTTAAATCGTAGTTAACATAAAACAACCACCTCTTGCATTGGGTTTTACAGTCATAACAAGAGTAGAATATTATCGAAGGATAGATTTATCATAGTCTTTATTACAGACCCAAGAAAAGGACAGTCACCAAATACATAGAGACATTTGTGACATGGATTAAAGATAATAGTCATGAGCACTGGCAAAGAAGGCAGTAATCTTTAGATTTTGTTAAAGGACAAAAAATATAACCATGATGCGGGATAGTCAATAATTAAATGAAATCAATCAAGTTTCCATGGTAAAGACAAATATCAACTATAACATGTAGCTGTTCAGGAACAAATCAAGGACAAGTTTTTTTAAAGAGATATCGGTACCACTGCAAAAGCCAAGATTGTTGTGCTTTGAATGATCCCTTGATGTTGGTTCCAACTGCTAGATGAACTGTTGATGGAACATATTTAGAAAATTTTCCAGCTAGTCTGGCAGAGCTGTTTAAGTTGTTGAATGGCTAGGTTTGATTCTCTTCTAATGGTATATGGTTTGCCAATATATGCACAATTTGATGCTAACATAAAGAAAAAAAATGAAAGCACACATAAGATTCCAATGAATTTTCTTGTGAGTATAGTGGTTGTCAACAGGACTAAAGGTTGTCAGACATTGCTACAACAGATTTAAGTGTCCCAATGATGATAAGGATGAGATCAAAGATGAAGCTACAACCAAGGGTTTCTAAAACACTCAAGCTTGCAAATGAATATAGAGCTCACAGCCCGCATAAACTATCAATCTTTTAACATGAAGTCCAGAAAAATAGAAGCACTCAGACTATTAAGAGCAGAAAGAGTCATGATAGCGGCCAGAGGGCTCTCATTTTAGTGGACCTTAAAGGATGATTTATTACAGAATATACAAAAAGATGCATTTGCTTTTTATAACTTTTTGGGGTTGAATTAAGCTTTTACCAGCAAAAAAATAGGAGATAGTGAAGATATTAAAATGATGTAATCTTACCTATTGTCGTTTTAGGAGAATACACTGAAAACCGTAATATAAAAGCTTCAAAAGATCTCCATGGTGGCCTCAGAATGAGAAAAGGCATCAACAGAGAACATGAAATAAAGAAATACATCAGAATATAGGTGAGTCGCGGCCTAAAAACTCAATAGAATGCTTCAAAAATGGATGAGTGCTCAGATTTGTGACAAGAGGAGGATTACCACGCTTTTCTATAGAATCCTTCAAGTAAATCCATCAGAAGTAGCAGAAATGTGAAGATCTTCAAAGCTATTGAGCTGAAACCCTATCCATTGATGGCACGACTAAACTCTTTCCAAGTGCAGAATGTGAAGAATGAATAATATCATTTAGGGTTCAAGCTTTCACTCGCCCTAATTCAATGGGGTTTTTATTTTTACCTTTGGTTTTAAAAAACAAAGTCATTTCATTTTATTGGCCCCGTGGTATTGACTCTTTAAGTCAATAAACCTACTAATGTGCATGGAGTGTATGTTGATAGTTGACTTAAAGAATGATTTAAGTCCTTATTTCTTTTTAGAAATGATAATGAATTCATGCATGTTTGCATGATTTTACTCAAGCTATTATTGTAATCAAATATTAATGTTTTATTACATTAATATTTAAAATGAAAATAAGGAGGCCATTTCCATGTTAAATATTAAAATAATCATGCATTTGGTTATTTTCAATATTTAATTACTTATCAAGTCCATAAGTAAAATCATGCAAATGATGAAGATGTAACTAGAAGAATCAGGGGGTATCAACTGAAGATCGTCATGCACAATACAAAGATGGAGTTCCAATTCTCATGGGCGGATTAACATAAACAAGATGATTTTTGCATGTTTTGGCCCACATTCTCAAGGATTTTCAATGCAGTTTGAGTGCTCTATAGTTCAGTTATGAGTTGAACTTGAGTTTGGATCATCATACACTCATTTTTGCATGAGTTTGAGCCTTCTTTTCAGGGATTTTTGCTTTTGCTCGTGGATTACTTTGGAGATATCAATTTTTACACTGAGTTTCACTTTCAGTTTCATCTCTATGCCTTTCAAAAGGCTTTTGTATAAGTGTAATGACTTAGTCATTTCTCTCTAGTTCTTATTTTTCATCTTCTCTGGCATACCTTTTCGCAGAGAGAAAGATTTGTAACTCAACATTTTACATTAATACAATTTTACAGCTTTATAGGTTACTTTAGTTTGTCATTTTTGTAGAGTTTTCCTTCATATTGTTCATGGAGATGGAGTTCACCTTTGCAATTTCAGATATTTTGTATGCTTGAATGATCTGATGCAAGTCTAATGTGTTTCATTACTGAAACCTTCAAACTTCTATCTTATTTTTGCATACTTATACACAATTGTTGTTTGTAACAGATCATTAATTGTGCTCAAAGCTTGTTCCTTTTCTTATTTGTGAAAAGTTAGTTTTCCTTAGAAGAAAGGAAATAAATACAGCCTTTTAATGAATTAATAATGTGTTCAGAGAGTTCAAATTTCCTTGTGTTAACAATTTTTCCTGAAGGTATAAGTTGTGAATCATTCTGCAAGTTTACCATCATTTAGGTGCATCACTGAAGTTTTAATATTAGTTCATGCATTCAATTCAATCCCTCTTAGCCTTTTCTCATAACAAATCATTCAAGTACCTAATTGATTATCATATAGGAACCAACCAAGAATCTAGAGCTCTATCTTTGCCATAGGAATACCCACAGCCTGAAGATAGTTCCCATGTTTCAACAGATTGTTGAATTTAGTCATTCAAGCATTCGGGTACAATCTGATTGACAACAAGTATCAATGTCTTTTGTATCATGGTGTTATACAACATCTAGTTGCTTGTGAGTTATCTTTTTCTATGCATGGGACACAATGTCACCTTGGTTCCTTATACCTTGGTGCATAACGTCTAGTGATGTATTAAATAAAGAGTGCTTAGTCTAATGCAACATAACTATGCATTTCATCCATCCCTCTTCTTCCTTCCTATAATGTCGTAAAATTGCACCCCTTGCAATTTCACATGCATTTTTGTATCCACTTTAGTGATCGCTCCCATAGCATCTTATTTAGGCTCATTTTAGCCCTTGCATCAGCGTTTTTCCCTTCTCAGGATGCTTGGCACCCCTTTTCAGCAACTACCCTTTACACATCAGCTTTGCATCAACCTTTTGATTTTCCCATTCATGTTGTTTTGTAGTGTGATGTGTTTGGACACTAGCGCGCCGCATAGACGTCTATGCACTGCGCTAGCATCCTACGACATTTCAATGCTCAAACGACTGTTTCCATGAATTTTTGCCACTTGTCACCTCCTTTGGTCAGTGGTAATGGCTCGAGATGCCTTGTAACCACCCAAGAAGCTTCTTTTCCTTCCCTTTTTCTCTTTATATGCTATTCTTTCAATCTAATTTGGACTTTTGAATCTTCCTAGCTTTGGCTCCTACCTTTTCCTCCTCTCTTGCTCTTGATATCTTGCATAGCTTTCTATAGCCTTCTACAAAACTCTCAAGCCCTCTTGGAAACTCTCTTTGCAACACTCTCAAGCTTTTTCAACACTCTTTTCTCCCTCCCTTTGGCTTCCTTAATCCTTGTAGCTCTTCCTCTTCTTGTGCTTATGAGCATCCTGGGATTCCATATCCCCTATCTATTGCATCTTTACTTTGTGATACGAGTTCTCCTCCTCGAGCGAGGATTGCTTTTATCACTCATATTTTGTGATACGAATTCTCCTCCTTGAGCGGGGTTTTCTTTTATCACTCATACATGGTGGTGTGGGTTCTACTCCTGAAGCGGGTTTTGCTTTCACCACATTCTTTGTCTATTTCAATTTATTTCTCTCTATCTATCTAGCTGTCTGTGGAGGTGGGAACACCAAAATGGGGGTTTGACTGAGGCAATCCCCTATACGACCCCAACACTTTCTCCAAATCTTATAGATGCAGGTATTGAAGACATTCATTTGCTAGAGGCTTCATCACTTGTGTGGTTGTAAGCATTTCCTTTCTTCTCCTTGTCTTTATTAGTTCTATTTCACTTTATTTTAATTTTGTTATATTCAATTGCTTTCTCACGTTCCAAGTTTTCTTAGCAATTAGAGTAGAAGTAGCCACTTTGTCATTTTCTATGATAAAATCTCTTTTTTGGTCTGTACGAACGCTGACACTCTAGAGAGACACCAATGCATCGCGCTGTCATCCCAGACCTACACTTTCGTCCTTTGGCTAAGAGCTTCTCAGTTTGTCTAGGAAATCTTTGTGACTTGCTCTTTCTGATTCTAGACCTCTTGCACTTGTTCCTTGAGGTAGTTTAGGGCAGTTCGCCCCATGAGGCTCTCTGAATGAAGAGAAATCATGAGTAGCGAATCCCCCTTCTCTACATTTTGGTGAACCCGACGTGAACCAAAAAATTAGGAATTCATTTACTCCTAATTGGTGGGGTCATAACTTTTGACTTGGTGCTCAAAATTCAAAACCATTTGCACCATTGTAAAGGTCTCCAAGAGAACTAGTTCAATACCTAAAATTCCATGCCTTCAGCTATCAATTTTTAGGGACTGATGCAAGTTCCAACCTCAAATTCCGCTCTGAAGATGTCTAAAAATGCAAATTACTAGAACCTAGAAAATACCAAAAAAATTTGAAAAAATCTAGATTTTTTATTTTTCTTAGTTCTATTATTAGTTGACTTGTTAATTCACTGTTTATTATATTTAACTTACTATTTTCAAAATGATTTTAATGTCTTCTTTTATCAGTTCAATATCTAATTAGATTCAAAATATTAATGATGTTCCATTTAATGCATGTGATAGTGACTTGGCTTTGCCCATGTCACTTTGTATCTTTGATCCTTCTCATGAGATTCCTCTTGCTTCAAAGGATATTTTTTTGCAAGAAGATAAAATAATTGATACCTTTCTTAATGTTACTCTACCTTCTATTCATTCCAATGCAATCTCTTTTGGAGATGATGCAATCGTGAATGATGAATCTCCTATACCTTCCAATACACTCTCTCTTAGAGATGATGCATTTGTGAATGATGAATCTACCCTTCATTCTAATGCACTTTCTTCTAGAGACATTGCATTGGTGAATGATGAATCTTGTTTCTATTCCAATACACTATCTTCTAGAGACGTTGCATTGGGGAATAATGAATCTCATCTTTGTGTTGATGCACTCTCTTCTAGAGATGATGCATTAGTGAAAGATGAATCTCTTTCCACATCTGATCCTCCTCAGGTTGATGTTGAGAATTTATTCAAATAATTATTCTACTAGTTGTGATGATTCTGTAACTGTAATCTATGCCTTTGTTTCCCCTCAAAGGCCTAAGAGACCAGTCATTTACATGACTCTAGTTAATCCTTCTCTTAATTGGATTTGTTCTATTGATGGCGTTCCATTTGATAGTGACTCTCCTAATTTTTCTAAGGCTCCCTATTATAGAGCGATAGCCTATACTTATGAGAATAGTATGAATAAACAATTGAGCCTTCCTCAAGCACCTAAACCTACAACTAAAGCACCCGGTGATTACGATCTTGTCGAGCAACCTTGGGTTACTCTGACTAAGATCTCATTGTGGGACTTGCTTTAGTTTGCTCCAGTTTATCAAGGTATGCTTCAGGAAGCCTTGCAAAAGATCCTCTTTCCTTCTTCTGCTAGGCTAGAAGATGTTGATGCATTGATAGCTCATATTCGTGTGGATTCGTCGAATATTATGTTCTATCCACAAGAGCTCCTGCCTCTGGATGTGCAAAAGCAAGTGAACCCTCTAATGATCATAGTCAACATTAATAAAATTGGTATTAGACATACTCTCATTGACGTCAATTCAGTGCTCAATGTATGTAGCATTGATCTATTACCTAAGATTAATATTGATTCATGTTCTCTTAACACTTCTTCTATTGTGGTTCATGGGTTCAATAATGTTGGGCGATAAGCTCTAGGTATAATAGTATTACCTTTGCAGCTTGGACCCATTACTATACCCACCCTTATATATGTTATGTCAAAAAAGTGACCTTATGACCTTCTTCTTGGTAGATTGTGGATTCATACTATGGGTGCAATCCCGTCTACCTTGCATAGATCTATTAAGTTCATTTGGAATAATCGGGTAGTCATAGTCAAGGCTAACACTAAGGCTATGCACTTATGTGAAATGGTAGGTGTTGGTCAGGTTTCGGTTGTGCCTACTCTTATTCCTTCAGTCTCTTCCAATGTGTCGATGTTGAATCCAACAGTACCTACTACAAAGGATACTCTTGAGATAGATGTCCCTGAAGAAGATCCTATTGTTGGTTTGTTTTTTACACTGTAACCAGGTTGATCTTCTAATCTACCTATGGAATTGCCAATTCCAATCAAAGGCAACTCGAAGGACCTGGACCAACTGATGAGGACTTTGAAAAAGCCTCCTAAACTTCGGGCTCTACAAGACCTGGGAGGGTGTTCCCTTAACGTGTTTACAACCTCTGTACCAATATCATCAACAACATTAACATATAAAAAATAATCACATTGAATAGCTCAACATGATAGGATAATATCAAATAGAATTGGCTATTCATCGATAATATCAACTATCTGGAGCATGAGGTAATTACTACACAATCCACAGTATAAGATAGTCATTGATTTGCAACTTGTAGCAAGCTCTAGGCAAAGACAAACAAATACTGAATCATACGGGTAATTACAACTTAGATCAGTGCCATTTATCCATTGGAGTCAAATTCATAAGCATCTAAGGGTATATGATAGATTTAACACATAACAAATGAAATCCTTGACGACATTGCATTGTAATCTCATCAATATGTATTCTAACTCAATACTACTTATCAAATCCTTATACAAAACATATCCGCCTATAATCCCATTGAAGCATTTTAATTAATTCCTTGAATTAAAGCTAAAATAAGGATCACACAAACCACAACAGCGAGATGAATGAAACAACCCTTAGTCATCTTATTCAAAATTCAGATATGCATGTACAGTGGAGAGACATGAGTTCGAATATATCATTTCAACTCAAATGCTAGTACTGTCATACAATATTAAATCCCCATGAACTCAAACCTGTTACAGAATGACTCAAAACCTAAATTGCATTTTTCTCTAAAACCATAGAACTTTACAATTTGCTTTGCAACTTCACCTAGACTTGACCCAAAAATTATCTAACTTGCTAACCCGTACTTTTGGCCTTGAAATCCTTCTTATAGAAAATGAAGGAGCAAACAAGCATCGGGCCAAAAATTACACATGTCACCAACCAATTGGCACACCTGGTGATATTCCAAAAAATGTTACAACAACCATCACCCTAGATAATATTCTTGTTCATCATGTCAACTGAGGAAAGTTGATGCAACAACAAAAACCACAAGAAACCCGCGCCGAGACTGCCATCAAAGCAAAATAGGAAACCATTGTAACCGCAACATCTGATTTACCACTCGTTAGCAGTCCATTCTTTTATTCTTCCTCAGTCAAATATTTAGTTACCCATTTCTGGTATTCTTCATCAGTCAGCTAGTCAAAATTAATTACCTCATTCACCTTGGCACTATAAGGTGTGTATTTTACCACTACCTAATTTGCATCTCTTTCAAAAGATTACAAAAATGAGCTGGTACTAATGATTTTATCCATACAGCTCACCAACAAATCATAATCTGAGTCATCACAAATTAATTTAATTTGATCATTGATGACCTCACTTGCTTGATCCTGCCATTGTTGGAGTGACCTGATTTTCCCCTGCTCATCAATTATATCAGGTAACAATGTGTTACCCCAATCATTGAAATTCTTCTCCAACTCCCTAATCTTCCTACCCAAATCATCTGGTAGGGTCTGAAAACCCTACAATGACTTAACTAATACTTGAGTAGGATTTAATGATTGGGGCCTATTATTTGTATCAAACCTTGAGGCCTTATACATGACATCCAAATCACTAGCCCTAGGGATCCAATTTTCAATCAATGGTATCACTACCTCCTGATCCCTATCAATATTCTTTATTGCATCTAACAACAAAGAATATAAAGAATGTATAGATAGTAACTTATTATCAACCTTTTCATTTAAATGCCTCAAGACAGTAGTAACAATCTCTTTTTGCTTTGAGAAAGATCCCTCCCCACTTACCCTCAAAGATGCATGTAATTCATCAATTCTTTGCACGAGCTGCTTCTTTGTAGGATCAATAGAGCACTTTGTTTCTTCATCAATTTGTTCTAAAGGAGGGGTGAGGGAAATATTTTGATTGGGAGACCCTTGTGTGGAAATAGTTGGAGAAGCAGGAGGCTCTGACCCTACTGTGGAAGGTAATGTACTAGTCCCCGGAGCACTTGATGTCTCCCCAATCTGTTTATACCTAAACCTTTCCACCTCAGTCTGCAACTCAACATTCTTCTGTTGCATCTTGTTGTACTCCCCAATCAAAAGGTTATACTTCTCCACTAGGATCTTCTTTTTAGCCTCCTCCCTTTCAACAATCTTTTGGGCCAATTTGGCCATATTCACAGTCAAATTAGTGGCCTCGGTGGTTGAGGTCTCTAAAGCTCTCTTTATTATTAATCCTCCTTTGAAATTTAGATTAATATCTGTAACATTTGGTTTTCTCCCTTGTGGGGCCAGTTCCCAAATTTCCAAGGTTTCATACTCTTCACTGGAAGTAGAGTCTTGAAGTGTTGCCTTGACTTATTCTTCAGAGTCTTGCAAGGGATGCTTGGACTTCAGAATAGCATTAAATGCTACAGCATCTGCAATGTCCCATTCAAGAAGAATCAATACTCCAGTCTGACTCACCAGTTTTCTTCCTTCTTTAGGAGTGATGTTCTTAAATTCTTCCATTAATTCAACTTTTACTTCCTCATCATTCTCCTAGTCTGACCTATCAGGCCTTAGTTCTCTTCTCTTCTTGCATTTATCTTGATATTCTTCAAATTTTATCCTCCATGCCAATTGCAAGAATACATGAGTTTTTACAAATTTATTGTCATCTAGAAACTCCTTTCATGCTTCCATTCTTGCATCTTGTACACTTTTACCTTTCATATCTAAATCAGATAAAACCAATTCAGCTGGTCTAGGAGGGGAAGGCATACCAACTTGCATGTCATGATCAGTAACAATAATTTCATCCATCAAATTCTCCCGTGGTTGATCAATTCTTTGCCTCTTAGGGTTTGGCTCAGATGGTGGTGATGAGGGACTATCTTCTGGTGATTATTCTAAATCAATGATTTTGATTGCCCCAGGCACTTAGAATTTTGGACCTGGTTGTGAAGGAAACTTCATTATTTGCTTTCATTTTCTGTCCACTTCTTCTTCATCACTGTTGTCATCCTTTTTCCTATTGTAAATGGGCCACCTTTCTGTAGGATGGTATGTTGGCCTTGTTTCAATTGGCCTGGCACCTTGTTCCTGTACACCCAAACTCAGTTCTAAGTTTATCTTTTTAGTCCTCAATGTGCCCATAATTTCCTTGAAGTTCTCCATTAGAAAGTCAATTTTCTTATCGTATGGGTTGAACTCCAACAATGGATTATACTTTGGATCCATTTTGTGCACAATATCTAATAGCTTATCATAAGCTATCCATTTCTCCTTGTTCAACTCTTGCCTATTTAGGTGAAATTCATTTCTAATTAAATCCTTAGGAAATTAGAATTCATGCACAAAGTTTCCAGCCTTTATTCTTTTTTCTAAAAAGAGCAAAGAAACCTTTAGGATCATGCTACCGCTTCAGACCACACCTCAAATGGTAATCATCAAATAATTTTTCAAAATGCACCCAGCCTCCCTTTGAGAAGGAAAAATCAGACACCACTGTATAATCAAGGAAAAATGTTCCCTTACCCCTTCCAGTGAGGTTGTCCTCATGAATACAACCTATTTGCCACATAACTTCTGCAAACCCCACTCTTGGTGGCACATTGTATGGAAGTATATGAGGGGCTCCCTGAAAACCATATACCCTCAAAATAGTGCTGACTGGGTATGGGATAATGTCACCCCAGTTATGGAAAACTTTTAATTCTGGCTTCCTCCCCTTTGGCCTAAGGAAATAATGTAATTCCTCAAGGATCCTAGGTACATTCACCATCAATCTAGCCCTCAATCTGGAAGTAAATAAATTATCAAATTGCACATAATTGGTACTTTCCTTATTGCAAGATAAATCTGCAACCCATATCTATATTGGCAATCTTTCTCCATCAACCGATTGCCTTAATTTCATCTTTTCAGAGAAGAAATCAACATTCTTGAACAAGAACATATGCATCAGCACAGAACACAAAAAATAATTGAGTGTCAGTATCATTTTTCTGCAACTTTGACAGCCCTTCGTGTATCCTCTCAATCAAGAAAGAAGCAAAGTCATATGTCACAGAGAAGTTGGGTGTTGTATTTGCACCCCTATGAACATGTATGCAATGGGCATCATCGTACCAGGACTAAAACCCAAAATCTAACACAATGAATAGAAAGTGGCCAGGAAATGATTTGCAAAACAATTTAATCTGAAAGTTTCCTGGTCACTAGGGCTGATATGAAACCTTGAACCTCCTGCCCTAGCCAAATGAGGTGGAAGCAACTTAGCTCTAAAAAGAGACTTCAACTTTGCATATTCCTGCTTCATTTCCTCAAGATTGATAGGAACCAAGTCTTCACTCAGCTCACTTAAGTCAAAAATATGTTGGACCTCTTCTCTATTAACGCTCAACAGAACCTCTCCATCATTATCCCTGATTACCCATGTGACAGGGTCATATCTTGCAGCCACTGCCCTAAGCAGATCTACATCAGGGAACACATTTGGTACAACTAGCTTTCCCATGTCATACATCTAGCCATTTGAAAAGGGGTGAGGCAAATTCCTCTGTCCATACCACAATCTGAACATTTCCAAGCCTATGAGAGGAACCCTAGCATCGGCTATGTTGGAGAAATTGTATACTAACCCTTCCCCCAGGATTCTCCCTCGCATTAGAACCAATCCCTTCTTCCTATCATTTGTTGACAAGGGAAATTGATCCAGGAAATCATTGTATAGGTTTCTTCTTAAATAGTCAACTTGGCCAGAATGTTGCTTTGGCGGTGCCATCTTGGACAAACTAGGGCTTCTTTACAATGTTACACTTCAAATAGCTAGGACTAACCAGAGATAGGAAATTACAGAACAAAACACTATAATTTCTCACAACTATAATTAAACTATAGCCCTAACACATTTATTAACAAGTTCAATGACAAGCACAACAAATCTTTTCCCAAATTCAAGTGTAGCATGACTGAAAGACACAAAAATTAACTCACGACTTTGTTCACAGAAAACCCAAAAATTCTGGCTGCAAAGATTCACAACTTCGCCTTTGGCTCTGAAACTGCTTCACAAAATACTTGAATGCTTTGTGATACAAATAAAGTAGGAGAATTGATTTTATCTTGATCAAATCATGCCAATAAGTGTCTCATTTACCATTAAAGCTCACTCACGCGTTGCACAAATGGCTCCAACCATATTTGATGCAGATTTAAATTCTAGCCGTCGATCCTTCAGTTAGATCAAATCATCGAATGACCGCCTTCAAAACAAGCTGACACAATCGCCAACACGACAATAAGGGGCCCACCATACCATACACTACCAAGGAAGTCCACGTGGCGGTGGCCCACAATATCGCGATCAGTAAAGATCCTACAACTTTGGATCATGTGATGGCAGGCAACTGTAGATATTGAGCATCAGTGATCTTGTTCATTCAACACAGTCGCCAGCCTTATCATTAACCATCGAGCAGTTGTCCCACCTAGATTATAACAAATCTGTTGATTTAAAATATGTGCATCATAAGAACACTTTTTTAACCCACCTTCTAATGTATTAAGACTGGATTAATTTACCACGATACTTCCTTTATTCCTTCAGCTTCATCAAATGAGACACGTGTTGCCCGCCCGTGATATCGTGATTAGTAAAGATCTTGGAAATTTGGATCACGCGATGGCGAGCAACCGTTGATATCTGAGAATAATTTATTGACAGCACACAAACTTATCTCCTTTGGCCACACCAAAAAGGACACGTGGCGCCTTCCTGTTATATCATGATCAACCAAAGCATTGAGGTGGGGCCATCGCGGGATGGCGAGCAACGACTGAGATCAAATGACAGTTGATCAACAGTCGCGCGAATTTCATCCTTCTGCAAAATAAAACATTTATTAAGAGGACAAGGGGACATCACTAGGCGGATGGTAAACAACGACATAAGTTGTTTTTAAACAATGCAACACAAGGCCAACCAGGACTTAGGAAAATGAAAAATCTCGCAGAGGAAATAAAATTAAAACAAAGGGACTTGACCTAGACGAATTGATAGGACATAAGTCATTTTAAAACCCCTCAAAAAGTAACATCGAAATAGATCCCAACCAAGGCATAAAATAAACACAAGGGTTTAACATGAAAATAAAGCTAAAACCCCCAACCTAGGGAAAATTTCGACACCATGAAAGACCAGTAACACCAGGCAGGGCATGAGCGGAACACAAGGAGCCAAAATTAATGAAGTTCCATCACCTATTAAAGCAAGAAATCCTAAGTCTGCTCCTTCTACCTCTTGTCAAGAAAATGCATGTCTCAGTGATGATTGGGGTTCTTTAGACTTTACAAAATCCTTCATTGGAGAACATAAAGTCGACCTGATCCATTTGGACCTTCCAATAACATCATCCAAACCCGCTATCAAAGGTGGTCATTCTTTTGTATAGCAAGATAGTGTAAATTGTAATGTTATTAGTGTTGATCATCCTTTTGAGGAAGATGATTACACCTCTACTAAAGAGGATAATGTTGGTAGTCCTGTTAATAAGGATGATGTTGATCCCATAGAAGAGCATACCCCCCATTGCTAGAAAAATTCTCTCTATGAATATCCTCCTTCTCAAGACTTGCAAACACGTTATGGCCTTGACTTTAAGCTTGTCTCTAAATATGGTTATGGGCGTAAAGGTTGTGGGCGTAATAAACAAGGAATTCAAGTCCCTATAGAATTTGCACCCTGTAAGTGAAATTTAGGGCTTGGTTGCTTGAATGAACAATCTAAATGGAAGCCATGGTTGAGTGACATGAATTCTTCTCAACCTCATTCTGTCGAAAAGATTCATCCTCCCTTGTCTTCTATCTTTATGTCTTCTTCTTGTCAGCACTCAAGTCTTTCTCCACAAGAGAAAGGGTTGCTTCCTGCTCCTCATTCTTTATTTGAGCAAGAATGCATTTTGTTGAGGCTTCTAAAAGCCCACTTGATTACTCTTCCTTCTCCTACACACAAGAGATCTCATAAGCATGATAAAGAAAAACATTCTTTATGTGCATACCATAGAGTGCCCGACCATTCCACTAGCGAATGTAAGGCCTTGAAGGATAAAATACAAAAACTTCTTGATTCAGGTACCATCGCTCATTTGTTTGCTAATGCACCTGCCTCTTCTTCAAATGAAAAGCAATATCGAGGACTACCTCTATCATGTATGTTCTAAGTATCTTGCATGGTTCCCCTCCCCTATATGTTGGGGGCAGTAATAACTTGTTCTAGAGATGTGTGTCCTTCTTAAGGACCCCCTCTCTTCTCTATATCTTTCAAATGAAGTGTCTCTTGAGTGGAACCCCCTTTTTCTTTTGAAGGGTTCTCAATGGACCCCTTTGAAAGCCTTCCAATTTGTTGATGGTCTGGGAAACTGTCCGCTTGACTTTCTGCGTGGCCACTTTATTTTTGGACATGCTTTATTTGTGGGTAAACATGTCGCTTTGCAGGTGCATCTATAAAGCTTCTTTCTAATGCGACTCTATGAAGTCTACTTTCATTGGGTTTCCCTCATGAGAGAGAACTTCAGGGATGCCTCCTTGTAGGTCTGCGGCCCTATAAAGAGCTTACTTCTTTGGGTTTCCCTCATGTAAGAGATCTTGGGGGATGCCTCCTTGCAAGTCTATCGGCCTCTAAGGTGCTTACTTCTTTGGGTTTCCCTCATGTGAGAGATCTTGGGGGATTCCTCCTTGTAGGTTTGTGGCCCTATAAGGTGATTACTTCTCTGGGCTTCCTTCACGAGAGAGAACTTGGGGGTTTCCTCCTTGAGGGTCTATGGGCATGTGAGATGCTTTCATCCTACGGGATTTGTCCATTGTTGGTCTGAGGGCCTTCAGTGTTCTTTGTGCAACTTTGTAGTTCTGCAAAGCTATGGAGTCCTTTTTCTCAACTCCCCTTGGGTTTGAGGACCTGTGGAGCCATCTCTCTTGGAATTTTAATTCCTTCCTAGCCTCTCCATCTTTCTCTTAAATTCTTTTCTCTCTTCTCTTCTCTTTTGTATATACCGGATCGAAGATCTACATCTTCTTCATCCTGAGCATATGCCCTTCCTCCCTTCTTTTTAGAATTCTTCTAAGTGTGTTATTTATTAATTTGGGGATGACACATAGTATTGAGACAACCTTTTACATCAAGGTCTCTTTCACTTTGTTGACTCAAATCTTGCTAGTTAGTTAGGTGCATGTGTATGTGTTTTTATGTTCTAACATTCTTGTCTTGTGCAGGTCTTGCTTGTCTAATGTGTTTGTTTTGTAGGTCTTCAGCCTAGGGGAAAGCTTCTATGGTTCGAAGAGTTGTTTGCTTCCTCTACAGTATCCTTTTGGCATTATGGTGTTATTTATGTTTAGTAGATTTCCTTTAGCGTGCATATTAGTGTAGATTCATATGCTCATTAAAGTGGGGGAAAAATGTAATGTCGTAAAATTGCACCCCTTGCAATTTCACATGCATTTTTGTATCCGCTTTAGTGACCACTCCCTTAACATCTTATGTAGGCTCATTTTAGCCCCTACATCAACCTTTTCCCTTCTCATGATGCTTGGAACCCCTTTTCAGTAGCTACCCTTTGCGCGTCAGCTTTGCATCAACCTTTTGATTTTCCCGTTCATGTTGTTTTGTAGCATGATGTGTCTAGACACTAACATGCCACATAGAAGTCTATGCGCCTAGCTACTGTCCTATGACATTTCAATGCTCGAACGATCATTTCCATGCATTTTTTCCACTTTTCACCTCCTTTGGTCAGTGGTAACAACTCGAGATGCCTTGTAACCACCCGGGAAGCTTCTTTTCCTTCCTTTTTTCTCTTTATAAGTTATTCTTTCAATCTACTTTGGTCTTCTGAATCTTCCTAGCTTTGGCTCCGGCCTTTTCCTCCTCTCTTGCTCATGATATCTTGCTTGCATAGATTTCTACAACCTTCTACAATACTCTCAATCCCTCTTAGCAACTCTCTTTGCAACACTCTCAAGCTTTTTTTGATACAGAGCCAAGGTGGAGAAGAATCGAATATGATCAGACTTCAATAGGAACAATAACCTTTGGTGTCACATTCAACCATGTTTGAAATCAACTATCAAAATCAAAGCTTTAGACTCCAAGATTCGTCAAATAGGATTATATTTTAGAGAAAGCCACTAAACAACCATCTCAACATCATTTAGGCTTCCTTTCAGACCCTAATACAATTCCAAAATCAATCACATAAGGTTTCTTTGCAACAAAGTTAAGAAACACCAAACTGTCCTATGGGAGGGCTACTAGAATTAGCCTTATTTTACAAAAAAACTACCCCACAAAATCCTTCCCTTCATAAAATAACATCAAATAATCAAAATACATGTGACATGACTTCAAATTTCATAATTAGTTCGCAAGTTGAAGGTCTTCTTCACGTTGTTCCCACAAACCCTCATTTACAAGCAATACACCTAGGGTTTATCAAAAATCACACTACAGGGTCTTCCTAGTCACAAGAAATGCATCAAAAACCTTTAATATGCTTTGTACATGGCTACAAAACCATCACAAGTTCAGTCCCATCGTTGTTTTATGAAACATCATCTTGACTCCATTGTTTCTCAAAGAAAAAATGCATCTCTCTAACCCTAAGCTATCAATACGGACCAAAAATTAACATTTATTTATTCCCTAAACATTTTAACACCTATCCTACCATCCATCAAGTCAATCCACTGAGTAATAGTTCAAGACAGCAGGTGGATTGACATTTTATATCAATAAAACAAAATC
>VDFB02380512.1:0-24135 GCA_007258455.2 Sequoia sempervirens | reverse complement strand
TCCATTTATTGGTCACTATTAAGTTATTCTATTTCTTTTGCCAAATACATGCTCAAATGCACTGATAATAAAATGTTGCTTTTGTTCTATAGGAGCTGGGGTGCATGGGTATTCTGAATTAAGTCATAATCTAATAGCTTCCACATCACTGTTCTCATCGACGTGAGTAATTAATGATCATGACTATCTGTATTGTGGCCTTTCAAAAATATGCATTTCATTCCTAGATAGCTTCAATACAGGTTTTGTTTTACTCATATGCATTGACAATTAACTGTTGATTTTGTTTTCTAGAGCGTACACTACATCTGCTATAACATACAAGGATATTGTTACAGCCTCTGCAGACTTGGTGACGAAGGTGTGTAGTTGAATACTAAACTTATTTTTGCTTCACTTGCTTGCAAAGAAAAGAAAAATTATATTTAATTGCATTCAACAGTGCAAGTTTCGCATATTGCTAAATAGTCATTATACTACTGAATAGTCACAAAAAACCTGTCTTTTTTGCTAAATAGTCATTGCACTACTAAATAGTCACAATACAAGCTGCCTTCTAGCCAAAAAAAACCCTATTTCGGCAATATGCTCATAAACAATCCACCCAAAAAACAAAAACTCTCCCTACAACCAATTGATGTGGAGACCTACACACTGAATACTAAACCACATTTTACATCAATTGATGCAGCTCTCCATGATGCACATTGTTTCCGAATCGATTCATTCAACTACAAAGTAGGTGATTTCCTATTTGACATGATACATGTTTTGCTTCACTCTCGCTATTCTCCAAATCAGCTACGCAATGGTCTTGTTGACCATTTTCTACATCGTCTTCGCAATGCCTACACCACAGCTTCAAGTTTCTATGAAAATGAATTGCATCCAACAGTGCTTAGGCAATTGCATGGTGTAGAAGACAAAAACACATACCTGCATAGAATGAGGCTTTCAACCACAGAGCATAATAACAATGTTGAAAATGGGCTTTGGGGTGGCACATTTTGTTTAAAATGGCTAGCACATTGGTTGGACATACCAATATGCATTTGTTCTGCAAGGTTCAAAACAAGGTACTTGCATTTCAACAAGGACGGATGTAATCCTATGGTATCAATTCTTTTCCATGATACAAATCCTAATGCTAGACACTTTGAACCTATGTTTTCATGACTAAACACGTACAATTGCATTCAAAACATTCAACGACACTTGGCAAACACATATTGCAATTTTGAGAGCACTTGGACCACAATTGCAAATGCATTTGATACACTTGGCCTTTGTAGGCCTGCAACATTTTCTGCTACATGTGGTGAGAGCATGTTTGTGGCCATAGCTTTCCTGCTTGATGAACACTTTGATCCAATTGCTTTGTGATTATTCATGGCCCAGTCATTAGCGAATGCATTGGTAGTCGAGAACAAGTATGCGTTGGCATGCTTTAGCTCATCTGACCAGCATACCATAGCAAACAACAATCATCTGTTGCGATTGTAATCATTAGTTTCCAACATTGGAATACCATATGTACAAAGTGGCCTTGAGGGGACTGAATTTTGCATATTATGTCTCTCACACATATTCCATGCAACAATACACGTATGGCAAGCATCTCCATCGCCTGGTTCAAAAACATACACAAATAGCAAAGAGCCAAAGAAGAGCTTTAATCCGATTTGCTTTGTAGACAGCTCAAATCATCATCATTACGAACCGCTTCAGCAAAAACAACAATTGACTCATCACATGCATATTAACAGTTCCATTGTTGTTCAATATATGACAAATGACTTGAAAATTGCATCTAGTCCTACATTCGAAGGCAACCTAACAGTTTCAAAAGCATTGTGCACTTCCCAATCAGATACTTTCATTGCATCGCACCACACTTCCACGTATAATATTTCAAGAGACAATAAAACTAGTTACATTTCAACAAGTCTAGATCATAAAAGAACAAAAACTTTGCCCATCTCAAACCTACATGTTCATAACTCTTTACGATGTTTCAAAGCAACAATATGTGGCATAGGTCAGCAACTAATGGGCATGCGAAATGAACAAATAGCATTCAAAGATGCTCCAAACCAAACATACAGATCTTCAAAACTTGGTAATTGTACAACAAATACAACCAAAGAATTGATACACAATCAGACAATGTATTGTCTGAAAGCAAACATTTCTTCAACAAAGGCCTGCCACTCAAACATTGCAACAGCCACACTCTCTTCGTCAATTGTAGCAACTGCCCATATTGAAACAACAAACAACAAATGCAAATCTAGTCAAAATCTTGGCCATGGACAACCATTGCATTGTTTAAAAACAAAACAGAAACCTGCAACAATACATTCACTAAACAATGTAAGCAATGCCTGCAACCTAAGACTTCTACACCAAACACAAAGACAAAATCAACATTGCATGAGACATTGCACTCTCTTAAAGCTAAAATGTGTAATCGAAACATGTCACATGCAAGCATTGCACAAACAACAACTTCCACTTATGTTCCACGTAGTAGCAGCATCACAAGTAAAAAAAAGTCCTCCAACAGTAGTCCAAATCCAATCCACCAACAATCATTAGATTCTATGAAAAGGAAAATGCAACGTCCACAGACACAATGTCTTTTGCATATGCGAAATCGAAGTTAGGTATGCACCACAAGTACAAACTTGCCACATCAGCAATCATTACATTCTCTTAAAAGACAAATGTGCACAGCAGGTAAACATCATACTTTTCACATGCCAAATTTGAAATGTAGATCGTCTGCATCTTCTATACTCCGCAACACAATCACTAGCGATCGACAAACAAAAAAGAAATGAACATTTACAAAATTGAATACAGTAGAAAAATCCATTGACACATATTTTCAAAGCATAAATGACACACCTACGCAACCATGTTCTCTTTGTGATATGCTTCATTTTCAACAAAACATGTGCAAGGTTGATCATGCACTTGGTCAAGCTTTCTCTTTGCTTCCCATTCAAACCAATGAAAAAACATTAGCAGTTGGTCAATCTATTTGTAAACAATGCACAAAGGTTGTTTTAAATGCAAAGGTTCCCTATTTTGCTACACCTTGGAGCATAAGGCGCAATGCACCAATAGATGTCGTTCAGTCACTGACTTCCCTCGAGGAAAGACTTGTGTCTTTGTGCATTGCTTTTGCACAGATCAGGCAACTAGGATATAGGCGAGCACAATATGGATTGCTTGGGACAATCATCAATGTTCCATTGGATTTTGATAAAGTGCAACAAGCATTGCCTAGGCAACTAGATGAAAATACAACAATTGCAGTTAGACTGAAACGAAAGCTACAATATGAAAATGCATATGCACAAGGAAATATTAGACTTGCTCTTGTGATGAATGCTTTAATGACACTATCAAGAACACCATTGTACAAAGAATAAAACATCTCCATAAATAAAGACTGGGAAGAGCAATAGGCAAAGAGAACAACAAAATTGCATATAGATACTGAAACAGAACCAAGTATGGACAATGACATGTCTAAAGATGATCACGAAACCATAATTGAATCAGTTATACATTGGTTCAATGATTCATATTCAATCAAAGACCTTGATAGAACCATCATTGAAATTGCACCATCAAAAGGGTTTAAACCTCTTGGCATTTTCCAAGACACATATGCAGAGGAAATGAGCTTCCCAACTTTGTTCTATGGTTCAGCTCAGCCAACTGAAGTGACTAAAAGCTTAACATACCAAAAGATAGCAAAATGGGAGCTTATGCATAAAGACAACTACTTCACAAGACACAACAAATATTTTATTCAAAGCCATTAAGATAATTATTCGCCAAGTATCTTCACTGGCATGGATTTGCATAAGGAAAACTGAATTAAAGGATAGAAAGTTAGTTGCAAAAGATGTCTGCAATCCAGCTACCCCAAAGAAAATATTAAGATCTCCATTAGGTTATAGAACATTAAAAAGCATCCGTACCTCACCAAACTACCTAGAAAACACCAAAAAAAATATATTTGCAATGATAAGACAATTGGGACCTCCAACATTTTTTGTAACATTGACAAGTGCTGAGCACTACATCAAATATCCATTCAACAATAAAGCAACTCTAATGAAAGTATAGAGGATAGGGATTTGGACTTTGAAATCAGAAACAACCTAGTACTTTGCAGTCGGTACTTTAATCATAGAATCAATGCATTTCAAAAAATGATGCTAAAAAACCATGAGCTCTTTGGCCAAGTCATGGGCTACTCTTTTGTCACAGAATTCCAAAACTGAGGCAATGAACATGTTCATTTCTTGCTATGGATAAAAAATGCACCTGTGTGTGGCAATTGCCTGAATTATGAAATAGAAAGCTTTGTTGACAAGTACATTTCTTGCAACTCATCACTGCTTGATACAAATCTTGTGAAAATGCAAACACACCATCATACAAAGACCTACAGAAAATACAGAAACTCAAGCTGCAAATTTAGTTTTTTGTTGCCTCCCATGAACAAAACAATAATATTAGAGCCATTTCCCATGCCCCATCCTGCAATTAAGGATAGAGCAAGAATATTTTTCAAGCACTTGGAAAACAAACACTACACAAAAGAGGTTTCATTTCAAAATTTCTTGGATGAATTGGAAGTGAATGAAACCAATTACATTGCAATGCTCCGATCAACATTGACATGCAAGATAGTCATGCTAAAAAGAGAACCAACTGATATTTGGATAAATTCCTTTGCAAAAAAAGTACCAAGCCTGTGGTATGCAAATACATACACAATTTATTTTAGATGCATATACTGTTGCATCTTACTATAGTTCATATATGAAAAAACAAGACAAAACATTGTCTCTTGCATTTCGACAATTGCGGCAATAGTGCACACATGCTTATGATGGCAAGATACAGTTCATACGGAAACTTGGCAATGCATTGCTAAACTACCAACAAATGTCCAACCATCAAGTTGCTCATATTGTTCTCTCATTGCCATTGCGTAGATGCTCAAGGAAAACGGTTTTCATCAATACTACACCACTAGAAAATAGAGTATTCATGTTAAAAAGCCCAAAACTATTAGCAAAAGAGCCAGATGATTCTGAAAATATCATGTGTGCATCTGCAATAGAAAAATACACACAACGACCAGAAGCTCTTGACAACTTGTCACTAGTTGAATACGTCGCCTTCTATTCAGGGAACTCAACAAAGCTCCAGAAGAGAGCAACTTCGTAGATCATTCGCTATGTAAGATATAATCCACACATTGACCCTGAGAATTATTGCAGCGAAAAACTTATGTTATATGTGCCTTTCAGAACTAGTGAGAAAACCTTGCTCGTTGGATATGAAACATGGAGTGCATTGTTCAATGCTAAAAAATCACAAATTGCAACAATCGAAAAACTATTCACTGCACAAATTGCTCCTACATGGGGTGACATTGATGAAGCTGCTACAAAAGCTGACAACAATATGCACCCAACAATTGACATTGCAAATGAAATTGAAAAAAGCAAATTGCAAAATGGCATAGAAAAATATGACATCATGAGTGACCTAAACCATATGAAAAGTATAAAGGTCACAAACTCAATCTCGAAGAAAATGTTTTTAGAGATAGCACACCATTACTCCTAAGCAACAAGGAATACTTCAATTTACGAAGATAATTGAACAAAGAACAACAATCGGTACTAAAGGATGTACTGATGGCAAAAAGACTAGCGCCCAATAAACCTTTCCACTTGTTCTTGACAGGTGGAGTACGCACTGGAAAAATGTTCACAGGTAAAGCCATTTTCGAGGCAATGATCCGATTCTACGATAAACAGTTGGACAGTGACCCACTCAAACCAAAAGGCGTTGTTGCTTCAACAGGAAAAGCAACATTTAACGCAGGTGGCACCACTGCACATTCAATCTTTCATCTACCATGCAATTCTTCAAAGATGTTACCCCTAGATTCAAACACGATTGACACGTTGAGAAAAAAGTTTGAGCAGTTGCAAATTCTTCTAATTGATGAAGTCTCTTTGATTGGCTCGAAAATGCTTTACAACATTGATAGAAGACTTCGTGAAATCAAACATACACCAACAAAACCTTTTGGCAATATAGACATCATATTTTGTGGAGACTTCTACCAAGCACAACCTATATGCGATACTTGGATATTTGAGGAACCAACAATAGACAAAGAGAATGCTATACACGTTTTGGGTTGACAATGTCAAATGCTTTGAATTACGCAGCGTGATTAGACAATCAAATCAACATTTCATTTCTGTACTTAATCGTGCTAGAACTTCTCAGCAAACTAGTGAAGACATCAGTTACTTGAATGCAATGTGCTACAAGACACCCCCCAATGATCCACGATTACCATACTTGTTTCACAGAAATTTTGCAGTTGATGAGCACAATAGAAAAATGCTAGACTACTTACCCACAAAGCTCTTCGTTCTAGAAGCAGTGGACAAACAAGATACAACCATTGATAGCATCCAATTTCACCCAGACAAGTCATGCTTGCCTGCTACAATTTTTCTCAAATAAGACATTTTAGTTGAATTGATAGCTGGTAACCTTGACACATAAGATGGCCTTGTCAATGGTGTAGATGGCATTTTTAAAACGTATACAACTTACCAACAAGACATTGTGTGGATTCAATTCAATGACCTTACTATTGGCAAATCTTGTCGTCAAAGGATGCAACATCTATACACAAATTTTATTTTTCCTTCATGGACACCCATAACAAGAATCATTAGAAAAGTTAGAACAACTACAAAAATAGTCACTAGAGCACAATTCCCTTTGCATCTTGCTTGTGCACGAACTATTCATAGAGCACAAGGTCTCACAATGGACATATTGGATTTTGATCCCTGTAAAGTCTACCAACATGGTCTTGTTTAGACTGCTTTATCGCGTGTAAGGAACATCGAGTCATTGTACCTCATACATAAATTGCAGGAACAAAATTTTAAGGTTTCAGGAAAAGTAAATAATGAGATGCAATGCCTCACAACATTGGCAGAATGGAAACTACAACACAGTCTTGCATCTGTCTGTTCAAGCCACTTCAACCTATGCTCTTTGAATACACATAGCTTTGCATTGCATGCCCAAGAAATAGCATGTGACTATGACTTGCTGGAAGCAACTGTTCTTTGTTTCCAGGAAACAAGAGATAATGTCCTCGACCATGTCAATTTCCTTAACGAAACATGCAACTGCTACACTGCATTCAGTATTCATGGTCTACTAACATGTTGCAAGAAAATAGTTTCAATCCAAACCATCCAGACATTTGCAACAAATTATATAGAATCGATAACCATTGACCTGTTGCATCTAGGCACCGCTCTACGCATCACAAATTTGTACTTGACACCGAACACACACATTCATGATTTATTCAGCCTAATAGAAAAAATTCTCAGCTCATTGCCACCTACCTCCAAATTGATTGTTGTTGGGGAATTTAACATTGACATGCTACAATCCACAAAGACACAAGAAATCCTCCTTGAATTTATGCAACAACACAAACTGTCACTACTTGTTGACAAGCCAACGACACATGCAAGCAGTCTATTGGACCACTTTTGGATACACAACATCGAAAGTGTTGTTGTCAACTTCACTATACTAGATACATATTGGACATACCACTTTACAATATCTCTTCACTTCCAATTGTAGTCAAAACATGCTCAATTTTGTCAAACAAAGTGTGCCCCTATTGCAAAATTCATTCCAGAATACTAAGAATGGTTCAATTGATAAAAAATAGTTCTCACTTTGCATTTGTAATTTTCTTTCAATACTCCAAAGATTGAATACCAATGCAAATTAAAGCTGATGCACGAATAGTTGTTCTGAAGTGTACAAGAAGATTAGACCATCCTGAATGTGGTGAGTATATATAAATCTTCCCTCTTGAATTAATGATGATTATGATAGATGTGATCAAGGAACATAGTTGGGGAATTGAAACAATGCAGTAGATTCTTAGGATTAGAAACTTTTCCATATATCCCATGAACTTATAGTTCACCTTAATGCTTTCAGACGATTTTTGAGCCTGAGTATCCCACACTGCAATTTTATAGCACATAACAGATTCTTCCTATAGCTTAAATTGTTCTTTGAGAAAAATTGTTTGAGTGTAAAGAGTATCAAAATTGTTGCTCTAATAAAGTCAACTTACTTTAAAAAAATTTAATGGAAACTCTTTCTATATCTGTAGAATTCTTTGCTAGGTTCTAAATTATTTGTCCATACATGGCAATGAGAATGTTTTTATTTGATGCTGGTGATGCTTGACCATTTCTTCATACACCCTTGCCTACAGTATTTGCAAGGAAAATTTGTAGTGCCTTCGATAACTTTCATTTCGATTAGGTTGCCTCAAAGACACGTACAACTATGTCCTAAAGTGGAAACAAACACAGTTTATTTCCCACATTGATCCTTCTGAGAAAAACACATGTAAATTCAACAACATGCATTAACAGATTCTCTAACAGAACCAATACAAACACGAAAGATGAGACAAACAACAGAACACAAAGATTTACGTGGGGAAAACCCTTTCGGGTAAAAAACCCCACTCTCCAAAGTTCAAGCCATTGTATTATTCAGCAACAGAAATTTACAATACAGTTTTAGGCTCATAGCCTTTTCAGAGATTACATCTTGTTCATTCTGGATACAACAGGTAGCAACTGATCACTCAGTACACAGGAGAGAGTTCAACAACATAACCCTACCTCTACTTCGACCTCATGGCCTTGGCCTTTCAGTCAGCCACTCAGCTCTCTCTCTTCTTCTCTTTGGCTCTTAGACTCTTCAGCTCCTTGGCTTATCAGCTCTCAGTTTAGAATGTCCAATGCATATATATATACATTCGTTCTTTGCAAGCTCTATGAAATCGTTCTTTTCCAATTGTCGAATTAGAACTCACGAATCATCTAGCCTAGCATCATTAGATGTTTCCACTTCCTCATGTTTTAGTTTTCCAACTTCCACACAGAAACGGTTCAGCAAACAGTTCACATCCTACTTTCTTTGATTGGTCCAAAACGCACCACGTCGGACAGTCTTCACTCGGTCAAGGGCATTCAACCTGTGTTGGCATGTTGGTGAGACACTAACCGTGTCTCCCCGATGCCAACATAGCCAGCATTCAATATTGCCAAGAGTCATCCCTATCAGCAAGAGGTTACACCGAGTCCAGAAAGTTATTGCTAAGACTTCACCGTGTTGCCAAGACCTCATACCGATGATCACCACTTGTATTGCTATCGCCAAGACCATCATTGTTCAATGAGACATCATACCAAGGCTCTAGAGTCACACCGACCTCAGCAATCCCATTAGCAAGACTATCGCTCTTTGCCAAGACTTCATAACAAGATCTTCATGTTATACCGAAACATCCCAGTTGGTAAGACATACCGCTTTCGCCAAGAGGTTACACCGAGCCTTCAAGCATACCGAACACTAAACAATAGTCAGCAAGACTTATCGCTTTCACTGAGAGGTCATACCGACATTAGGATTCCCATCGGCAAGACAATCACTCTTCGCCAAGACATCATACCGATGCCTTCAAGTCACACCGAAGTGCCCGACAGTCGGCAAGACATCACACCGAGCACACCATGTCATACCGAGTCGACAAGACATTCGTCTTTTGCCAAGACCTCACATTGAGCACAACATGTCATGCCGAGTTGGCAAGACAATCATCTTTCGCCAAGACTTTACACCGAGCATCACATGTCATCCCAAAGACAATCGGCGTAACTTTCCAAGTTGGCAAGACTTCACACCGAAGTCTTTTGTCACCGCGAAAGTACCAAGGTATACTCATCGGCAAGACTTCACATATCGCCAAGACTTCTCACCGAGATCCTCGAGTTACTCTGATTGTATACAGTCTGCCAGACATCTCCCAGTCACCAAGAGATCTTCCCGAATGTTCAAGTCACCCCGATGACTACGATCGGCGAGACATCTCCCTATCGCTAGGACCACATACCGACACACTTGAGTTACCCCGATGATCCAGTCGCCATAGGTCACTTTGACATACGCTAGGCACCCGATAACAAACCCTTCTGTCATCAAGACATTTCATATCGGTAAGAGATCTCACCGAGTCTCCATGTCATAGCGATAGGTCCATTCGGCAAGACATCAACTTTGTCTTAGCGACATAAGCAAAACACAAGGTTATTACACTTTTTGTCGGCCAGACAATAGGAATGTCACAGCGACCATGCTTTCTCAGAGGTTTTAGCTTGTGAGATTGAGGTAATAATTCCAACAATCTCCCACTTGACGAAGATCACACAGGAACCTCCAAAGCAACCAAAAACTAGGATCACACTAGCTCCACCAGTTTAGACCCCGCAATACTCAAGACACCTAACCAACAAGTCTCCACAGATAACAGTCCACTAGACAATCTGCAACAAAGACCACGCATCCAACTATAACTCACTGTCCAACAAAGCAACCAAAATTTAACTGATCACAGCCTCCCAGGAAACCACATAGACCTCAAACACGCTCTCATGCTCCAACATCCAAGATGTCCACCATTCAGGCAACAATCATGTCATCTTCCAACATGCCACCTTTGGAAGAAGAATACAATGCCAAGGTGTATAAGCACCATTCCAACGAACACAAGCAAAAGATCCCAATGATATCACCAACAAGATACTACTACCACTTCACTGTGCTCAAACACTATACAAAAGTAATATCAAATTCAAACCTTCAATCAGAACACAACAGTGAAGTCATTATCCAGAAACAAGATACTAAACATCAACTAGAACAACAATCAGACTGACTGCTTCCATTCAACTGATAAACCCACGCGACTGGAAATAGCACCCACAGGTCATGCTATTCCATCCAATCACACATACCTCACAGGTATCAACATTAGTAAACTTATGCCAAAACATAATCAATTCATTAACAGCAAATACAAGCTCCAAGTGCCAACCAGTCGAAAAGACAAGACACATACAGGAACTCCCATTGTCCGAGTAATCCAAAGACATCACAAGTCTACCAATACTAGCACATAGAAAATGTAACCCTGTAGTACCAAGGAAAAATCCACAATGATATGCACAACCTGCAACAACCTACCACAAGAAACATTTCTCTCACCACAAACCTTCACGGCCACAGAGAGAAACTCTGCACATCATCTTCCTGTAGAGCATCCTCCTACATACACTTCTAACAACCGGTTGTGTCAAGAATGATCTTCTTCACATCCCAAAAGAAAAACCTTAACAAATCCATTCGTTCAATCACCAAGATCAAACCAACTTTAAAAAACATGGACGTAAGCTTCTTAAAGAAGATCAAACTACTTCATTCCCCATTTCAGGAAATCAGCCCATACAACATCTCCTACCAATACTCATTAGCAACAAGGAGATAAAACAAAACTGTACAACTTCCACTATGAATCCTCCAGAACCATTAGACAACAATTCAAGATCCATATCATGAAAGTGAACTTAATAAAACACATCTAAAAAATATAATGGGCCAAATACCTTTCAGATAAACTGCCGAGTAGACCAAGAGTGGGAACGAGAATACTCCTTCAAGATACAAGTCATCATGACTAATCCAAGAGCAATCTCCTCATAGGTCTCTTATTGAACTCACGCTCAACCAAGTTGTAGGCTTCTTGGACTTTCTGTTGAAAAACTTCATCAAGAATACCAATCAACAACACTTCTCTCATAAGAGAAAGATAGCCTCACCTTATTCTCCATGTATCCATGAGTACTCACAAATGATCATCTCATGCTAAACTTCATCTACATTACTGCACTATCACGAAGTATCAAGCAAATAATCAAAGCACTCAATACACAAAGAATTACCAGACCACTGTCAAAGTTCCAATCATCTGAATCAGGAACTTATCATGACATCATGATCTGTCAAGCACCACCAACACCTCAGCCAAAGACTCCAAGCGTCCTTCATGGATCCAATATGTTGCACATCTTCAAGTAATGTCCATGCATATGTGAAAGAAACCCTTCTGCAGCAACAGGATCAAAAAGCTCTCCCAAGAAACATCTACAACACTAAAGAAGACCATTCACCACCACGTGATGAATCCACAGTCACTGCTAGAGATCCCACTAAAACGTGACACCCGAGCTCTCCAAGCATCATGACTACCTGCTACAGGTTCCCATAACCGACTATATAGGTACTCAATAGTATCCATCCTCTCATCTCAAAGCATCACACCAATTCACAAGTGACCACAGGCAAGGCCAGCTAACAAGTTTGCACCAACAATGAATCAACCTCATGGATATAGACAGTCCACTTCCGAGTTGTCTCATAGCAAACATGTAGGTAAAGACAGCCCACAATATTGCACAACTCATAGATCCATTCAAAATAACCATGCAAACCCATCATCGCATTGGAAATGCAAAATTGAGATCTCAAAGAGAATAACCACGTAGACAACATGACTCAAACACTAGATCACGCCAAATCTGATTTGCCAATCATGTCCACAACGAGCACCATAATCAAGGAACCTCCTCACAGCATGCATGCAGAACTGCAACTATCTCATCTAGCAACACCCCAAAAGGCCAGTGTCTAGACAATAGCTTAACAACAACTCCACATGGTCACAAGTTTTGCTTAACCGTGTAAAACTTGCAAAACCATAGAGCCATGCAAGTACAAAACATCCTTAAAAAGGAAACAGCAGTTCAAGAAAATCCATGCCCCTTTCAGGCCAACCCTAAAACCACCAACATGTACATGCATCCGAGAAAGAGAGAAAGGCTATTTCAGAAGCTTGCAGATCATCTAATGATTAACTCCATAGCCTTCAAGCATTCAAGGTTAACAGGAAACAGTGCCTTCCAACACCAGGGACCACCACCTAGCATAAGCACTCTCTTCCATGGTTGAGAAACAACCTAGGCTTCTCCATATCACCCAGGAGCCTGACACACATATGCCCAATATGAAAGCTTTACTGCTACACAGCCACAGAGCAAATAAATCCACCTCATAATCCAAGGTTATACCTCTACTAGCTAGGAGACACAGATCACAACATGATCAACTCCTTTTTCCATCTTGACCATCCTTCAAGCTACATGTTGTCTCATAATACCACAAGGCTTCCACTCATCAAAGGATCAATACATCAGTCCATTCCTCCAGATTTCTTCCAGCCCATCAAGCTAAGAAATCTTCATAGGAGAAATATCCAGAACCAACAACCAGAAGAAGGCTATGATACCACTTGTAAGGAAAATTTGTTGCATCTCAGAGAAATCTCTAAGAATAGTAGTGCCTTCAGTAACTTTCATTTCGATTAGGTTGCCTCAAAGACACGTACAACTATGTCCTAAAGTGGAAACAGACAGTTTATTTCCCACATTGATCCTTCTGAGAAAAACACATGTAAATTCAACAACATGCATTAATAGATTCTCTAATAGAACCAATACAGACATGAAAAATGAGACAAACAACATAACACAAAGATTTACGTGGGGAAAACCCTTTCGGGTAAAAAACCCCACTCTCCAAAGTTTGAGCCATTGTATTATTCAGCAACAGAAAGTTATAATATAGTTTCAGGCTCATAGCCTTTTCAGAGATTACATCTTGTTCATTCTGGATACAATAGGTAGCAACTGATCACTCAGTACATAGGAGAGAGTTCAACAGCATACCCCTGCCTCTGCTTCGGCCTCATGGCCTTAGCCTTTCAGCCAGCCACTCGGCTCTCTCTCTTCTTCTCTTCGGCTCTTAGACTCTTCAGCTCCTTGGCTTAATAACTCTCAGTTCAGAATGTGTAATGCATACATATATACATTCGTTCTCTGCAGGCTCTATGAAATCATTCTTTTCCAACTATTGGATTAGAACTCACGAATCATCCAGCCCAACATCATTAGATGTTTTCACTTCCTCGTGTTTTAATTTTCCAACTTCCACACAAAAATGGTTCAGCAAACGGTTCACATCCTGCTTTCTCTGATTGGTCCAAAACGCACCACGTCGGATAGTCTTCACTCGATCAAGGGCGTTCAACCTATATTGGCATGTTGGTGAGACACTAACTGTGTCTCCCCGATGCCAACACAACCAACATTTGATATCGCCAAGAGTCATCCCTATCGGCAAGAGGTTACACCGAGTCCAGAAAGCTATCGCTAAGACTTCGCTGTGTCGCCAAGACCTCATACCGATGATCACCACTTGTATTGCTATCGCCAAGACCATCATTGTTTGATGAGACATCATACTGAGGCTCCAGAGTCACACCGACCTCAGCAATCCCATCGGCAAGACTATCGCTCTTCGCCAAGACTTCATAACGAGCTCTTCATGTTATACTGAAACATCCCAGTCGGTAAGACATACCGCTTTTTCCAAGAGGTTACACCGAGCCTTCAAGTCATACCGAACACCAAACAACAGTTGGCAAGACTTATCACTTTCGCTGAGAGGTCATACTGACATCAGGATTCCCATCGGCAAGACAATCACTCTTCGCCAAGACATCATACCGATGCCTTCAAGTCACACCGAAGTTCCCGACAGTCGGCAAGACATTCGTCTTTCGCTAAGACATCACACCGAGCACACCATGTCATATCGAGTCGACAAGACATTCGTCTTTCACCAAGACCTCACATCGAGCACAACATGTCATGCCAAGTCGGCAAGACAATCGTCTTTCACCAAGACTTTACACCGAGCATCACATGTCATCCCGAAGACAATCGGCGTGACTTTCCAAGTCGCCAAGACTTCACACCGAAGTCTTTTGTCACCGCGAAAGCACCAAGGTATACTCATTGGAAAGACTTCACATATCGCCAAGAATTCTCATCGAGACCCTCGAGTTACTCTGATTGTATACAGTCGGCTAGACATCTCCCAGTCGCCAAGAGATCTTCCCGAATGTTCAAGTCACCCCGATGACTACAATTGGCGAGACATCTCCCTGTCGCTAGGACCACATACCAACACACTTGAGTTACCCCGATGATCCAGTAGCCATAGGTCACCTCGACATATGCTAGGCACTCGATAACAAACCCTTATGTCGCTGAGACATTTCATATCGGTAAGAGATCTCACCGAGTCTCCATGTCATAGCAATAAGTCCATTTGACAAGACATCAACTTTGTCTCAGCGACATGAGAAAAACACAAGGTTATTACACTTCCAGTCGGCCAGACAACAGGAATGTCACAACAACCATGCTTTCTTAGAGGTTCCAGCCTGTGAGATTGAGGCAATAATTCCAACAATATTATCCAGTGAAAGAAAATTCTACCTACATTTAAAAAAGACAGGCAATAGCAAATGTAACTGCAATGGATATATCAGCCATAGTGAAAGTCCCAACTATGAGAAGCAAATTTAGCTTTAAAGTCCCAATCACAAGATAAATATAGTTTCTATCTGGTCCTCAACATAAATATGACTGCATGTAAGCACCTACTTGTATACAAGTTGTAAATATTCTTGTTCATTTTAATCTTCAAATAATACTTGCTTTTCATGCTCAACAATTGTAATCATGCATTTTATTTTTCAATTGAAACAAATTTGGATATGTTAGTCATTTTTTAATATAATTATTAATACTTTATTTGTTGTCTTCTTTAAATTTACTAAGATCTTAGACGTCTACCTTAAGCCGTGGGCTGTTAGGAAATAGTTATGAGTTGTTTATGCCATCTGTAGACGTGGCCTGCTAGGAAACAATTATGAGTTACTTATGCCATCTACTATTGATATGGATATCGTTTGTTACTAATCTCAAAACTGCCAATTTATTTTCAATCTAAGAATTTATTGTATTTTACAACTTTTTGATAGTACATTTATTTTACAACTTTTTTAACATTTTTCTCTTATTTCTATAAAGACTACATGGTGCATGTACTACTAGGGCAAAAGTTCCCAAACACTCTAACTGGATTTGAACCTCATTCATCGCAAGCATTGCGAGATCAATATTTCAATTTGTACACTATTGCTATTGCTTTAGCCTGTCTATGCCCTTGACTAGTTAAAGCCTCAAGACTACAGCAACAAGACTCTCTTCAAACAGGTAAATGCCTTACGCTTGTTATTTCTATAAAGGCTACATGGTGCATGTACTACCAGGGCTAAAGATTCCAAACACTTTAACTAACTATGAACCTCATTCATGGCAGGCATTGTGAGATCAATATTTCAATTTGCATACTATCGCTATTGCTTTAGCCTATCTATGCCCTTGACTAGTTAAAGACTCAAGACTATGACAACAAGACTCTCTTCAAACAGGTAAATGCCTTACGCTTGAAACCAACAAGCTTCAAAAGTAGTTTACTTGCTACCAATGTTTTTCATTCAATTTGTTTTGTTTCATTCATTGGCACAGATCTGCTATTGCATGCATTGTAAGAGCATTTGGAAAACAACAATTTCGTTTGCTAGACAACATAACATGGATCATTCAATGGTGCCAGAAAACCTGCCATTGAACAAGCGAAAGATGGATGAAAATATGTACTGACATTCTTAATATCCTTTTGCCCTGTGTTAGAATTATGCATTTCACATTAATCCTCACTAGCAATTCCTATTAACACTTGTCCCTCAGTGATGTAGGCACCTCTATCAGTGATGCTGCTTGCTTAAACGAGATTCAAGAATAAGAGAGGCAAGTATTCTATCACATTCTCAGGGCATGGAACCTGCACTAGAATTATTCATTTGACACTAATGCTCATTAGGTATGCCTACTAACACTTATTGCTCAGTGATGTAGACACCTCTGCAAATAATGCTACCTACTCAAGCAGCCACCAAGAAGAAGAAAGGCAAGTATTTTCTCAGCCTCTTGGAGCATGAAAAATATATATTGGCATCCTTCATATCCTTTTTCCTCAAATAAAAAATATGCATTTGACATAAATGTTCTCTAACACTTTTCAACCAGTCATGTAGGTACCCCTCCAAATGATGTGCTTCATTCAACTAGAAGTGAAGAAGAAAAGAGGCAAGTATTCTAAAACATTTTTCAGAGCACAAAAGATATCTACTAACATCCTTGATATTGTTTTCCCCCTAAAATAAAAAAATGCATTTGACATTGATGTTTAGTAGCAATGCCTTCTAACACTTGTCACTCAGTCATGTAGGCACCCCTCCAAATGATGTTGTTCGTTCAAGGGACATGGAAGAGCAGAAGAGGCAAGTATATTAAAACATTTCTCAACCCACAAAAAATATGTATTGATATCCTTGATATTGTTTTCCCTTGAAATAAAAATATGCATTTGACATTTATGTTCACTAGCAATGTCTTGTAACACTAGTCACAGCCATATAGCCACCCCTCGAAATGATGCTCCTCGTTCAAGTCACAGCCAACAACAAAAGAGGCAAGTATTTAAAAACATTTATGCCATATGTAACTTCATTTTTACCAGCGTCAGTTGCTTATTCTATTTCTATGATTGTTGCTATTGCAATTTACAGGATGAAGACAAAACCCGTTCAACCATCAAGCATACTTGATATTTATACAAAACAATCGGCTATAGCCTTCGAAGGTGATGTCCTGGTCATCTATGGCCCTACTGCTACCAACAACCCTCCAACCCAGCCAAAAGTACCAATTCTTCATCTTGACTTGGTCGATAGCTATGGCCAAATGACAATAACATCAAACATTAACAACAGATTGATTGACATATTCTTGCCAAATTTATCGCCTGATACAAGTATTCGAATCACAAACTTTGTGATTAAAAAAAAAAAATTTATGACAGAGGAGATGTTGATTACTGTCTCCAGTTCACTAATAAAACCACCATGCAAACCATTTCCAAAGTCTGCAAAGAGCGCAAACTAATACCTGACACAACCATCTCAGAGCTGATTAAATCAAAAGATAGCTATCCTATTGGATCAGTTGCTACTATTGTTACTGCTCACTATCAAATGCCGATGCAACATGAACTACACATCAGAGATGGAGACACGCACAATGACTTAGCTACTGTAAGATATTATGCAATAATCTCAAACCTCACCCTAAATCCTTTTCATCATGCATTTTGCTAGCCATGACAATTGACTGAATTGTTCGCTTTATAGATTATAGTACCTAGCCGCTTTACAACACCCTATGTGAAACTACGAATGATATTGGCATTACCAACAAAGCCACTAGTACTGTTCAAAAACATCGTTCATAGCGGACACATAGGCTCAACACTCATGCAAACAACACAATCCACGTTCATTGACGAGCTAAATGACCTATGTACTAAAGCTTTCCTAGGGAAATTGGTTTCTACCAGCACACAGGTATCTAGCCTCACAATATTGTACACTTATCTTCAAAATATTTAGATTATTTTAGACACAATGCAATCTAGACTAGTTCCTAGAGTAATTTTGTACCTCGATTCAGCAAGATGTCATAATTCATTGACAATCAATCAATTCTGAACATCAACTATTAGAATCATAGTTCTTGGATTATAGATTCCTTTCAACTTCAGATAGCCCTCTTGTTCCTTGTTTTGTGTTTTCTAGTCTGCTTGTGTCTTCTATTTGAAAAAATGAAATTTCAAAAAAGATCAATGAAAGATAAATATAGGGTCTGATATACATTTTATAATATTGATCTAACCTTTCTTGGCCTAAAGATCTCATGTATTAGTGCTTATGCCAAGGTTCCCCCCTATATAATGAAATATTGCCTTTTCAGATCATGTATGTTACTGAAAGATCCAACATCACTCAACAGCCAATCCAACTTGTAAAAACTTATTCCAAAAAAGAGACCTAGTACATTTCTGTGCAGGTGTGCTTGATCAACTTTTTTGTGTAGATAGACAAACTAAAATCATCTGCTCTATCTGCCTAAATATGCATTATATAATAACACACAATGACTTCAACCCTTTCTAGAATCCCACAAGTAGCGAATGGATATAATTTTCTGGATTGGATTATCAAAGAGAAACCAACTTAAAGATCACCTTGCCAGAGCACTTTACCATATCAACAACAATGTAGAGTAGCCAACTTTCAAAAAACCTATCACATTTGTTAACAATCAGGAGAGCATTACCATTTTGATATTATGTAGCTTTGTTGAAGTGCATAAAAATTAATCTCGTACAATGATAACAAACATCAAAATTAAGGGTAAGTTGACTACCCAAGAAGAATGCAACGCAGATCTAAATCACAAGCCCGATAACTTGTTCTTAGCACTTCCTGATATCTAAAAATAAGAGATTATGCAAGGCCTAATTCCAATGCTCTCAAATTTAGAATACCTCAAAAATGAGCAAAAATGTGTCTCTTAATATTTTTCATTATTAAAGGTATGATAGCCTATGTAAACGTAGGGTGCTATTATGTTATTGGATTAACCTTTTCCCTTCTTATGGGATATAAGTTTGACCTTGGAGCAAAGGTAGACTTAGCTTCTTCTTATTCAACACACAATAGGCATCTTTACAGATTTTAACTCGCACCCTTTGGTTGAGAACAAGGAGTTTCTTCCTAGGGGTAAAATTCAGGTCTATGTTCATTTCATTTTAAATGCAAAATCATTATAAAAAAAAGGGATTTGTTTGTTTGTTTCCTTGTTCAATAGATGCTTGCTTTTGTAACCCTTGGGATGCAAAACAATTATTAGATTCTTTGTTCCCTAAGGTCATAAGAATTGTTATTTGGTTATGGTTTAAGCAGAGCATACAAGATAGAGCATGTAGATTTATGCTATAAGTGATGATATATTTACTAGACCTAAAACCTTGAGAAAAGATATTTAAAATTCAAAAACTAATCTCAACCACTAGACCACAAATGGATTTCCAATTACATATTTTCCATAAAAAAAAAGATAAACAGATAAATAAATATCATTTCAATTAACTTTATCTCAGAAGCATTTAACTGGTAAGTTGTTCCATGTAGATCTGTAACTTTGTTTGAGATCCAGTGTTACGCAACATTTTGCACCATCAACTTCAGGACATCTCCTAGAACATGAGAATATATTGCGACGTTCTAATGCCTTTCCGTTTGTGTCGTGTAGCTTTGGCTGTGTTAGCCATGTTCTGCATAAGTTACAAGCTAGTTTTTGTAGGAAATGTCAAAATAGAAGAAATGAATAGAGTCAACAAGAGCAGTTTTGTATCTTACAACTGGCAACACATCTGTTTGTCTTCCATTTCCATTTTAACATTGCATGTGAGAATTTTTCAAAGATTCATTAGTCTTTTGGCTCTTTAACTTTTAAGCATTGAATTGTGACATTATTAATGCACTATTGCAATCAAACACTGTTAAAAGCTTAACCCTTCACTACTAATTGTTGGTGATACAGGATATTTTTCTTGACCAAAACAACAAATGGGTGGTAGAAAGAAGAAAATATTTTTAATGCATTAGTAGAAATAGCAACCATTGTGTTTTGCCAAATAACTTTGGCATTCTTAGGAGTAAGAATCCATGGCATATAGTTGATGGAATAGGTCCAGCTTCAGCAACACGCCGCCCATGCTCTTGTTTGCATATTTAAAAAAAAAAATGTATATACATGATATTTTTTCAGACTATGATACTTCTTTTGCTTAAGTCATTTTACAATACATGGCTTAAATTGCATACAATATTTTTGAGATTTTTTTTGCGATTTATTGCAAGTTTATTTTTAAATCTTAATAGTTTCAATGGATTCCTGTGGTTAGTATCAGAGGTGATGGTCTGAACCAATTGAAAAATCAGCTAATAGCACTAACTAGCATTACGAAAGTTAGCACCCCTGATTTTCAAAACCTGCACACAATGCTTGCTACACATTAACAAACTCACTACCGTCTGTTGACTCAATAATGTAAACGTTCAGCCCTTAAATGTGCTAAACCTTGTCATGTGGCTATAGATTTGCTTCAACCTGTCCTCTTCCACATAGATAATACCATGGGAATATATATTTATTAATGTCCTTTTCTTAAGCTACTCTATGGTACCTCATGATTCATTGACAATCAATCAATTCTAAACATCAACTATTAGAATCATAGTTCTTGGATTCTAGATTTCTTTCAGCTTCAGATAGCCCTCTTGTTCCTTGTTTTGTGTTTTCTAGTTTGCTTGTGTCTTCTATTTGAAAAAATGAAATTTCAAGAAAGATCAATGAAAGATAAATATAGGGTCTGATATACATTTTATAATACTAATCTAACCTTTCTTGGCCTAGAGATATCAACAGTGAACAACTATTATTACTGGACACTTATATTTTATACTTTTGCATTACTTTTGTTCCATCTAGACACTGCTACACCTTCTAATGAAATTTGCATTGCCATTCTAGGTAGTTGGCACCCTGAAGCCAAAGAATGTCCACCTGCCACCATACTAGCCGGTATGCGTAACTTGTGAACAAAGAGTTTTCCTTACAGAAACAACAGACAATGACGTTGTCCAGTGCGCAACATGCACAACAACGACAAAATTTCAATACAGGCAATTCCTTCAATGCACAATCCACACAACGAATGGAGATCTGGACTGTTACCTACAGAAATAATTGCTAGAACAAAATTTCCCTCAACTTGCAACAATACCCTATCTAAATTACAAAAAATACATGTCCACAGTGATGTTCATGCTACACAAATTCCAATTAGAAGGAATATTTACACTTGCCATGGACAACTGCATCATAGAAATTGTCAAACAAGACAATGCTATCGGACTTCCACCCAGCTAAAAAGGGATTTGCAAATTGACAAAGGTACTTACTTATTTTGCACAAAATAATTACTTGACTTTTACAAAATGTTGTCTTCCTCTCTCCTGCTAAAGAATCTATTTTTTTCAGAGATGTTGGAGGACAAAGTCACTGCTACAAAAGCTAGATTTCGATCCAATTCTTGACGTTTGTAGTCAACCCAGCTTATGTTCTGCTCCCCTTGAATCAAAGGGTTTAGCATCTTTTACAAACATATACTAATACTACAAAGTATCTACTTCTGTATGGAGAACTGTCTAGAAGTATGTACTCCTATATAGAGAGCTAATATATACTAATACTTCTGATCCTAATACAAGTATTAGTTATGCATGGCATCAAAACTATGCATTCAACAACTATTTTATTTTTATTAACAACCCACATGTAGATGATTTAACTACAACTAGATGACTAATTTTTGCATTTCTCACTTCAGAGAAGATTAATCTGTGATCTCTCATATAGGTCCTTTATCAAAAGGAACGCTTCACAAATAAATCGACTATGATAGATATTATTTGTTACCAGTGTGCAGCTAAAGGCCTGTTATGAGCAAAAAAGTAGATAGACTTGATGTCTCTTGCCATCTTATAGACTCTTGTGAGGGATCTTTGTCTATTTCTCAGCCGTGTTATATTCATGGTTTTAAAAATGGTATAAAATTATAAATAAAAAGTCATATTTGCATCTTACAAAAATGTCTTGGACAATATTTTGCATACGTGTTTGACATTGTTTACTGTTTGTCTATCTTATGTGATTAAATCTCTTGCATTGTACAATTTTTTATTTTTTTTGCAGCTAATTACATACATAGAGACTGGAAATGCACGAGGAGTTGCATTTGGCACAAGGACCTTTTAGAGCACTACCCTAGACTATTTTCATAGTCCTTTGAAATGTTGATCTCTACCCATTCATGGATTATCAGGTTATTATGCCTTTCAACCTTCATGCAAACTCTTTTCATGACTGTTAAATAGTTCACGTGCCTTGTTTGTGCTTCCACATCTTGCATACATATCTACCGAAGCATTTTCAACGATGATACTTGGAAAAAATCCACCTTCATCATGCTTTGATGGACTGGTAGGGAGGGTGCTAGCAAAGACCATTGAATCTGGCTTCACACCTACCAATTGCATTTGCTTGAAAGCTTCTAAAGCTTTTTCAATAAATAATTTTTGTGCATATCCTGCAATCATTGCAATCCACGAGACTGTTAGTTGAGAATTTTTTCAACTTAAATACAGATTGATTTTTATCTTATACTCTTCTCTCTGCTCTTTCCACCTTCAAACAGACCTGCTCATGGCAGGGACTCTAGCTCACGCAGAGCGCTTGTTGAATTCATTCTCCATAATTCTAATTAAGTAAATAAAAAGTGATACCATCAACCCTATTTTAATTCTTATATCTCTTCTTTAATTCTAATTGAGTGTAGGGTTCATATTTGTGTTCTCTATTTGGCCCATGATTCATACACTATACAATACTAGAGAAAATTTCCTTGCTATAAAGTAGACCAAGTATTAAATCATGAAGAAGTATTTTCTCTTTTGGACTTTAGTGAACTAATCATGAACATGGCCATTGATTAAAATTATATAATCAAATTTATTTTGTCACCCATAATAATAAGAATGAAATAGCACATCAATGGATGAAACTCCTTAGCTATTGGATCAACAACTATCATATTTTAAAACATAATTAAATCATTTGTGTAGTTAATAAATTAATTTTATGTTATATCTAGGGCATTATTATCATTCAGGTAAATGTTTTCTTTTCTAGTAGGGCGGGTGCATGGAGATGGGTAGCAAATTTGTGGCCACTTTCAAAAAAAAGTTTTGAAAAGTCATAACGCGAACGCGCTATAACACGACGAGCACGTTATGGCTTTGTGTGCCGAGCTTGAGGCTCGGCCACAACGAGCCCATAACGCGAGTGCGTTATAACGCGCTCGTGTTATTACATATTAAAAGAAAAAAAAAGTGAAACTCATTCATTCTTGCTAAAACGGTCATGTCTATACATCTTCAAAACGCGCTCGCGTTATGAAAAAGTTGATTTTTTTTATAGATTTATTATATCTCTTTGTCTATACTCTCTCCCACTCTCTCCCACTCTCGCCCACCCTCTCTCCAACCCTCTCCCACTCTCTCTTACTCTCTCCCACTCTCTCACACCCTCTCCCACTCTCTCCCACCTTCTC
>VDFB02380509.1:0-42041 GCA_007258455.2 Sequoia sempervirens | reverse complement strand
GTCCTTGGTAGTTAATGATAGTTTTTGTATACTTGCAATCCAAAGCAAGATTTTCTATCTTCCAGAGCTTAATTGGAATTGTAATCAACACACAAAAGGTGCATTTCATTCATTTCACATTCATGGAGGTGAGCCATATTCTTCTGTATTCTGGTGGTAAGCCATATCTTTTATATTTTGACTGTGATCTTTTCAAGGACAATGTGTCTTGGTAGTGTGCCATGTAATATTTTGTAACCGATTATAATATATTGTGATTTAATCCTCATCATGGTTTCTCCTGCTTTGGGTTTTCCACGTAAAAATATTGGTGTCTATGTGTTGTGTGATGTTATGTTCATTTCTGTGTTTTTACTTACTTACTTACTCATTCACCCCCCCTTAGTATTCTATATGTTCAACAACTTAAGCATAAAATTGAAGCAGCCTACAAAGTTTCTGGAAAATATGGAAGGGATAAATGTTGTGCACCTATCACAAAACACTGTTTCTACAAGTCTGAAAGGGACTCATTCACCCTAGGGTGAATGGGTCTAGGTGACCTAATTTAGAAATCTTAAATCTGAAATTTGAGTCTGAAACCTGCAATTCTTCCCTATAACTCTAAACCTTCACTCCCCAATCTAGATTTGTGAAAAATATGCAAAACAAGATTGTTGTTTTTGTTGGATAGGGATTTGCCTCGGTCAAACCCCAAGTTTGGTAACTAAACCTTGATGAAAAATATAGATCTAAAACATAAAATGTGTATGTAAATCCTAAACTTAAGTGTGTCTCATTTGAGGAGAACTAATAATGCAAACAAACCCTACTCAAGTGTGTTAGAATATGATCCCTAAATGAACATGAACAATGATGAAGACCTACTTTGGGAGATCTCAAATCACCCTAATAAGTCATAAGATTGAACATACCTTCCTTTAGATATAAATTAGAATGATAATAGAAGATAGAACCACTTAGGAAATAGGTTATTAGGCTTGGTTAAATGCCTTAATTCATCTCCCAAAACCTAGAATCCATCATGATGCCCCATAGGCATTTAACATCAATCTTTGGCAATAATAAATCTTGATATCAAAATGAGCTTGAAGACCTACAAAAACAACTAGAATGATGCTCCAAGACTTCACTTTTGAATACTTGATTAAATTTTCCTTTCTCTTGAATATGAGCACTTGTGATCTCATGTGAATCTGTCTTTCTTGCTAGTGTAAAATGAATGTGAAACTTAGTTTTATAGGCTTCCTTTCTAATTTTCCAATTATCAGATCCTGAAAGACGACACTTGAAATTTGAATTTGAGACCTTGAAATTCCACCAAAAACATGTTTAAATTTAAGTTTAAGGAACTTATTGAGGATCCATTCACCCATGGGTGAATGAGTCCTGACCTAAAAGTTTAGGACTGCATAAATGTCGAGGTATTAATTTAATCAATATCATTTATTTAATACGGGTTATAGTGTTAAGAAATAAATAAAATAGGCCATGGGATGCATAATAAAGGGTATTAGGGGCCCAAAAAATGAGGTTTAAAAATGCATAAATGAAAGGTCGCTAAAATAGTTCTAAATAAGTGTGAAATTGTACTTTCTTGTAGAAAGGGGTATAATTTTCCACACTACATTTAGCCCCCACTTTAGCAACCATATGACACTACATGCATATGCAAGATAAAGGAATTTGAACAATAAAGAGGATACTCATATGGATTTATTTGCAAATAGGGAGAATAGATCCCCCATTGTAGTTATCTACAAAACCATAATGTTAGGAACCCCATCCTGCAACACAGATTCGTTAGTCATTCAAAAATCTTCTTATCAAACTTCTACAAAGAATTGAATTCGAGGGTAGATGTATTCCCCCACTGATTCTTCTTGCTTTATAGTTGTTGAATTGGGGTAGCCATGGAACCACATTGAATTAATTAAGTCTTATCATAGGGTATTTCAAGTACAATACCTCATAGTGATAGACACTAGATTAGATTGGGGGTGGAATTATGAATCCAATGCAACAAATGGCATAAAAAATGAAGCTCACTAGCCCCCAATATGTTGATTTGAATGAAATAAACCTAAAGTAAAATATGCATCTTTTTAATGAAATTAGGTATATATGAATGAAAATGACACTTTTATTTATCATTTTAACATTTTACCTTTTTTGCAATTTTCCTTGGTGTAGAGTGATTTAAGATATCAAGCAAACGAACTGACATGCTTCCCGGACTTGACATTCTTTGCAATGAGGTGGCATGGGGCGCAATTTGGAATATGGTGAGTGGATTTTTCTCTACTTTATCTTTGTTTTCATGTATTTATAGTATTTTTCATGTATTTTTTTTAGTATTTTTAGGACCCTTGAAAAGAAAGTCACAAAGTTTCCTCCTTTGTTGCAAAGCATCCATCTTGGCTGCAAAGTGTCCCACTTTGGCACAACGTGTCCCACTTAGGTGCAAAGTGCCCAAAAATGGCTAAAGTGTCAAGGACCCCCCATTCAAAAATGGCCTATATGTCCAAGTTGGTCGTAAAGTGTCCTAGAGAAACTTTAGTGTACTTTTTAATTATTTAGTGAATATATTTAGTATTTAATTTTCTTATTTAGATCCTTCCCCGAGCCTGATAGCATCTCAGAGAAAAACAAATTTGTTTCCTATGAGAACTTATCATATGACTATCAGAGGAGGAAATTGGTATTCTACATTGGGATACGAGATTATTCTGGGTATATTCCATGCCATCAATGAGATATCATGACATATGTTGATGGCTTTGGTAGAGAGATGGGATGTTGACACATGTATCTTTCATCTTCCTACTGGTGAGATGACCGTCGCCTTAGAGGACATACACCGCATCCTATGGTTGCTCATCTGGGGCAAGGTTGTGCACTCAGTCGATGAGCATAAATATGATGAGATGTGTGATGATATCCTATACTGTCTAGGGAAACCCATCTAAGAGTCAAGCATTATACCTTATATGGCTACTACACCCATAGTCGCCACTACTTTGGTGCATTATGATCATTACTACAACACTCACAATGGTTCCTAACATACAAGGGAATCAATTAGATGGAGGACTAGTTCATATTATTCAAGACATGGAGCAACATAGGACCGTCTATGATTAGAGTCACAATATGCTAACACATCTGTATTATGATCTAGGGTGATATTTTTACCACGAGCTGGATAGCATAGTGCATTATACACTCTTATAGGTTTGGTGTTTCAAGCATATCATGTGCACTAGACCTGCAAGATATCCTACCAAAGAAACCATGGGCTACCCATGACCCTACAGTTGTTCAGTGAGGTAGGCATGGTAGGAGGGTGATTTGCTACACTAGCATGTAAAATTAAATCAATTGGATGACATTGATATTTCATGCATACCATATCTCAGGATACCATAGTGGGAAGATGAGAGGCATGAGCTAGTTAGACTATAGTAGGATTGGTTTGTATTGGGGTGACATGAATACATAGAGAGACCATTCTACTATGATTGTGTTATGCACTAGTTTGGACAGGTTCAGGTTCCACCAAGGGCTCAACCTAGGTTCCTACAATCAACATAGAGTGCCCCTATACTTGGAGACACACATCATCTTACCATTGAGTATTTTTACATTAGTGACTCAAAGGACGAGGACCATGACATGCCCCTAGTCTTCGATGTTGATGATGTAGGCACCACAGTAGCCCACAACCAGTGGTGGGTTGGAGCACGACCATCCCATGTCTTTCCTAGACATCACCCTATGGGCTATGTAGGAACTCTTCTAGGGCACAAAGATGATAGGGAAAATAAAGATGTCGATAGGGATACAGACAATGATGGCACAATACCAGATATATTTCTTGATGAGGAGGAGGATACCCAGTCAATGAGTAATGATATTGATGAGATAGATGAGGCTCCAACTTCCCCCAAGAGGGATTCACCTCCTACCTGAGTCACTACAGCATGCATAGTGGCCACAACAAAGATACACACTCATGAGCATGTGAAGTCCAGCAATAGTGGGCCATCCACACTTCCTACATAGGAGGGGTTCGTTGTTACATGGTTATACCCTAACTAGCAAGCTAGAGATCCAGGTGATGATGTGATATTTATGCTTTTATTACACTTTTAGCTTTATGTATATGATTTATACATAAATAAATATATATCATGATGTGTACTGATATCTTTTATAATTTCCATCTTGCAGGGTCCACATGAGAGCGGTGTGAGCTCTACCAACGAGTGACCACAAAGATGGTGTCTCCATTACCCACAAAAGATGGTATACCTTCAGAGTACATGCCCCCACCTTTTGTGGGGAAACATGTAGATATTTCTGAGCTAGTTACAAGATTGAGGGCCAAAAATGAGAGTGCCGCAAGACATGCTGACTGAGCTCTAGTAGATATTTTAGTACTACATGAAACATATGATGAGCTTCAAGCCTCTCAAGCTCCAATTGACAAAGGGAAAAAGATCATCCTACGAGCATACATCTCAAGGCTACAAAATGATCTTACCAGGGTATAGGAATATAGAGGCATAGAGAGAGCGTTGAGGCACTTATACAAGAGGCTATAGCGATTGGAGAGGAGGGGGCCTACAAGCATCCATGAGAAAATCATGATCACATTCTACTATACCTTGATAGATGCCACCACCAAGCCCTGCAGGGTCTAGGAGTCATAGGCCTTACTAGCATTGTAATCTTGATTATATGTACTTAAATTCTTTAGGTGTAATATATGAGCATTTATGTTTTATTTTTATGAGCTTTTTTTGAATTAGATGTCGATGTGATTTATTAAATAATCCTTAGAATATTTAATAAATGTCTCCATGATCTAATGTTTATCTAATCTAATTAGGCCATTTTAAGTTTATATTAGATACTACATTATGATTGAGTATGCTATGTTAACTTAAATGCACTTTATGATTTAATTTCAGAATATTAAATGCATATAAGGGATCTAATCTAACACAACAAATGAAATGAATTTGAATAGTATGCAAAATAAAGTAATAATTCAAACCCATTGAACAATTACTCTATAATCTATGACACACAAATATCTATTTTCCAAAGAAAGAAGCAATGCAAGATAAAGTAGAAGACCATCTACTTAATCTAAAAACTCTGCTTTAATAAACATATTATTCAAAGAAGATGTTAGGTGTAGTACCGACACAAATGCATGACATTGATAGGTTCTTTGAGAGGTGTCCATCCATTTCTGTTAATTTGTATGCTCTAGACCCATAATTTTTGTCAATTATATGTTCCTGAAACATAGAAAAATAGGGAGGTTCACCAAAATGAAAACAAAATGATGAACCTAATTTCTCTATAATTTCATTCAATTATGAGTGTCGTGATGTGTAGATGAATATAAAAAATTAAACCTAACTAATATAGCAATCAAAATGTAGGTTTTCAGAGGGTTAAATGTTGTGTACCGATTGCAAAAAGTGCTTTTTTAGGCCTCACTAAGGACTCATTCGCCCTATGGTGAATGGGTCGTACCTAGGGTTCTGGAAAATCGGTTTCTAGGTTCTGTTCTTCAATGTCTGCTCTCCTAGATCCTAGTTGGAGACTAGCAAAAATCTAGAAATAAATTTTGTAGCTCTATTTTCATGATTTTGCAAGAAAGATGACAACTTCAACAACTTTGCAACTTTTACAAATTTTTTCTCCAAATGATCTTCAACCTGAAACCTACAATCACACATCAAAGAGAAGAAAAATGTTGTTTTGTTAGGGAATAGGGGTTTTCCTTGGTCAAACCCCATTTTGGTAATTAAACCTTGAAATGAAACAATGCATAAATGATGAATGAACAACAATGTCAAAACTCACCACACCTCAATTGAAACCTTGGATTGTAAATCAACAAAGTAGCATGAAGTTGCCTCAATGAATTTAGATTTTGATCATGAAACTTGATATATAACAATGCTTGAATTGGATCTTGAATAATACATCAACACATTAGCTCAAAGACATGCATGATGCACTATGCCTTTGACATGATAAAATGGATCTTGATTGCTGCAATAATCTTCAATAATCTACTCTTGAAGGCCTTAGAAATGCTCTTGTGAACTCTTGATCTCATAAATTTTCTATTAGGACTTGAACCCTTTAAAGCTTAGATGAAACTATGAGAAATAACCTTATATTTATACATAACTTAAGATTAATTCCAAAAATTCAAATAACACAAGCTGACATCAAATCTTAAATTTCAAATCATTAAAATACCGCTGAAAAAATATCCCAAGGGGGATCCTAGGTCTAAGTGATGACCCATTCGCCATGTGGTGAATGGGTCCTAGCTCACCTAACTAGGATACACTTCAAACGATGTGAAAGATCATGTGAAAATAGGGTCCTATGACCTAGTTAGAACCCATTCACCAGGTGTTGAATGGGTCCTAGGTCACTAACCTAGGACACACACCTTCAAAAATTAAGTGTTATGTAACATCATTTATAAATTTTGGGCTTTATCCCTCAAAATTTATATATAATCAGGATTGGATTTGAATTAGAGGGGCCAATTAAGGAAAATTAACCTCAATTAATTAATAGAGCCTTAGATTAGTGTGAAAGTGTAAAGATACACTTTACAACACCCTAAATAAGGCACAATTAATTGCATTTTATTAAGAGGGGTCCTAAACTTAATGTGAATGTGTTAAACACATTCCAACAATCAATCAAGGAATAATTAAGCTCATTTTAATATTAATTATTCCCAAATTAAGTGTGAAAAAGGTATACTATTTTCTACACTATAGGTCCTAACCAATTAGGGATGAAGTTTCCTTTTTCATTCAGAGGGGCATTTACGTTACGTTGATTCTCATATAACACTAAATCACCTTTATTAAATGTGTGAGGAATGAGATTATCATTATAACTACATTGCATTCGTTTAGAATAAGCTTGGAGATGCTCAAGAGCATTAATGTGTTGTTTATCAATCATTTCAAGCTAATGCAACCATTGCTCTTTATAAGTATTATCGTCAATTGGCCCCCTAAGAGCAATTCACAATGAAGGAATTTCTAATTCTAAAGGAATTATTGCTTTGGAAACATAAACAAGGTTGTAGGGAGTGTTTCATGTAGATGTTCTAATACTTGTACGGTAGGCCCACAAATCATAAGTTAACTGAGTGTGCCAATCTTTATTATGCTTAGTTACCATTTTCCTTATGATTTTCTCGAGAGTCTTATTATTTGATTTTGCTTGACCATTTGATTGTGGGTAATATGGTGTCAAAAAATGATGTTGAATATGAAATATTTCCAAGAATTTCTTCACGTCATTGTTCTTAAATGGATTTACTTTATCTGAAACTAATGCAGAAGGAAGACCAAAGTGAACAATAATGTTTTCCAATATGAAACGACATATTGCATCAGCTGTTGTGGAGTGAAGAGGGATAGCTTCTACCCATTTTGTGAAGTAATATGTTGTAGTAATTATAAACTTATGTCCACCCAAAGAAGGTGGTGTTATTTTTCCAATAAGATCCAAACCCCAAACTAAGAATGGCCAAATAGGAACTTGGTCACGAAGCTCAGAAGTGGGAGCATGAATCAAATTGTTGTGTTCTTGACATTTATGACATTTCTTAACATGAGAAAAACAATCTTGTTCCATGTGTCTCCAATAATATCCTATATGGATTAAATTTTGAACTAACGATCTTCCTCTAAAATGTGTAGTGCCCCTCAATTTTCTTTTTTCTTCTAATAGTGACTTGTTTGTATCTATACATTATGATAATTGTTTGTTGATACTTGGATATTATGGTACTTTGATGCACAACTATGATGTTACTTGATGACACATTGATCACTAATGTTTATCCTTATGCCATGCTTAGTGGATTAGTTTAATTGTTTATGTGAGTTATCATTGATATGAGTATTATGTGACTGATAGATGTATGTTCTCATCATGATTTGATAGTTGTTTATTGTGTGTTGATGTATTGGTGAAGGGGAACATGGTCCCATCACTCGCTTGCGAGTGCCCTATGATGTTGTGATTTTCCCTTCACAGTGTGTTTGTTTGTTTGTCTATGTACACATTCAACCGTGTGGTTTGTTGTAGTTGCATGTTCCAGGAATCGACTCCCCTGAACTGCCAAGTTTGAGCGTGCCTTAATCCCAATGGAGGTTGTTGATTTGGAGATAGCAACGGGTCCCCACATTTAGCCATCATCCTTGACAAGGATGAGTATCCATTTGTCACACCCTGTCTGTAAGGTCAGTTCGTGTTGGTCCATTAATTTTGTTTTCATTTTTCCATTCGTTTCGCCTTGCAGTCAGGTATTGTTGGGTATATAGTCCATTTGAGTTATTTGCTTGATTTATATTAATGGAAGAGTATTGCAATTTTAAAAGGTGATTCAATAATTTAATTATATGTTTTAATATATTTGTAAATTTTAATAAATAAAATATTATTAATATTTTGTTTGATTTAAATAAATGTTTTAATATAATTTATAATTTTAATAAAAAAAAATTTGTGGAAAAAGTGGCAAGACACTATAATATTATACTATATATAGAAATATGATAATACAAAATACTGGTTCAGGTGAGCATATCGATAGGAAAGAACCAAGAAGAAAACCTCTGGTTATAGCTTAATAAGATGTAGATCTTATAAATATATCCCAATCATGCAATTACAAATATCCATAACATGAGTTTTCAAGACTGACAACCTAAAACTAATCAACTGCTACCCTTCAAAATTGGAATGCTAGGATGCATTCCAAAGTACCCTTAACTAGCTTACTTGACCCATGCTTTAATAATTACAAACCCTAAATATTTACAACTCCCATATAGCAAGATACATTAATAATTGATTTGACCCTTACAAAATTTTCAACAACATTAGAATTTTTGAGGACCTGATTCTAGAAAACATCATGAAACTAATCAAAACACCAAAAAAGCACTGGAGACACTGGCACTATTCCTCCATTTGCTCGCCACCCTGTATTGAGTTTTCACCTTGACCCTCAAGAACTTCCTACCAACCTATAGCATTATCAAAGAAATCATCATCCATCAACAGTTCCTTGTCTTTCTGCTCGTCGTGCACTAGCCAAGCCCTAGTGTAGAAAGCTTGATGGCCACCGATAGCAAAGGCTTGTCCTACCTCCAATTCCTTTCCTTTTTCAACTAGCTGAGACAATGCATTTCTATCGGCCAATTTTGCCACAGGAGGGTTTCTTGGATGGTGTGGAGCGTGATCATGCAAGAAAGAGATTGACGAACACTTTTCTTTAACATAGAATGGCATGGTAGCACACATTTTCTTGCAATTCCTCCTTAATGCTTTTGACAAGACACTATCATTCCTAAATTGCAATGCAAGTCTAACTGACTTGAATATTTCTTCAAAACCCTAATGATTTTTAATGTAATCCCTTGGAAAGAGACCCCCCACAAACCCATACCCATAAAATAAATTATAACCTTGTACTACAAGCAACAAAGCTTCATTATCCAGGAACTGGCGTTTAACAAATTTTGATGCAATTGCTTTGAGTTCAGTTAAGGATTGAAAAAGATCCAATGCATTTGACAGAAAGACCAATAATACATGAGATGGGAAAATCAACTGCCTTGCTCTAGGGCATGCAATTTTGACTCCCAAAATCGATCTCATAGATTCCTCCACCCTAGGACACTACATTGAAAATAAGGGCCAAATTTTTGTGTATGATTTGTTCTTCAAATAGTCATTCCCATTGGAAAACTGGACAATTCACTCTCTATTTGCATGTCTAGACATCATCTTGGCTAGATTTTTCACTCGTTGACACCAACTTTTGATTCCCCAAATACTATGAAAGAATAAAATGCTTTGTTGTGTGAATGAGACAATGAAAGCCACTATTTAAAGCTGAGTAATTATCTTGGAAGTGACTTTTTCAAGTAGGCCACTAGAAAATCAACAAGATTTTCATCTCATTCTTTCTCGTGCGATATCCCTACTCCTGTAAGGATAATAAATTTCACCAAACTTGAAATCCCTGCTGATTAAATCATTCATATGCTATTGAGGGATTCGTGGTTGTTGAATGACCTTCCTTCCGTTCGGTGAACTTACACTTTTAGCTAGAGAAATTAATGAGAGTTGTGATGACACTATATTCAAGCTATGATAATATTTATTGAACCTTGCCAACATTAGTAGCATGAAGTTGAGAAGATGAATAATCATAATTCAATACAATTTCCCACTAAAAGTTGGGGATTTAATTTTAGCAGATAAATTTGTTTGGCTCACGCTAAATCTTTTTCCCTGAAGATTTCATAGATATTCTTACTAGGAAAATGACTATAAGTACCTTCAAATATACTGCACATTAGAGAGGATAAAAGGAACCAACAAGTGTCTCTTTTTTGATGATCATGGCAGCTCCAAATTGAGTCCTTTAACAAATAGAAATTGATGTAAGATGATGTCGATACCATTACATCAACATGTATAAACATTACATGAAACAAATTTTGAGACCAGGTTATAAGTACAAATGTGACTGAAGAGGCCCGATTCTCCACAAGTTGTAATGATGAATTATAGTCCCTTGAAAAAATATATAATGAATGATAACTAACAAAATTTAGACTTCCCTAATTAGTCTTACTTCCCTCGTGTAAATTTATTTCTGCTTGCAAATTTAGATAATTCATTTGAATGATTTCCTCTTGCTTCTTGTTTAATTAGCTTGATAAATTGGGTAAATGCAATTAGCTGAATTTTGTCATGCAATACCTTTATCTTTGTGGCCTCACACCCCAAGTTTACATGAAAGTATGCAAGATTATGGAGGACTTAAAGTTATTTATTATTGGCCCTGCTTTATGTAGAATATAACTTAAGTTCCAATTCCTGAACCTTTCTTGTCCTGCATGCATTTATAATAATCATAGAGTCACCTTGAATGTGAAGATTTAAAATTCCCATTTGTGAAGCCAATTCCAATCCCAATAATAAAGCTTGTGCTTGTGCGCTATTATTCGTGCCTTGTTGTAGATGAATTGAGGAGGCTACCAAAACATCCCCTAATGAGTTTCTAATACAAATACTTGCTCCTGATTGACCTTATTTAGCTTTAGATGCCCCATAAAAATTTAATTTAGAAAAACCCTCTTGAGGTGGGATCCATTTGACTAAGCTTCTATAAACTTTGTTGGCGCTATTTTTAAATAGACTACCATCAAATGGTAGCTTAATTCCCTTCCAATTCTTCAAAATGGAACTATCCTAGTTTGTGAATAATGAATTTGTAAATTTCTCTTTCTGAACAAAAGTGTTTACCCCTTCTGATATTGCTTTTTCTATTTTCATCATTGACAGCTCAACTAGAGATTTTGTTTTCCTGAAGATTCTCATGTTTATTTCCCACCAAATGTTCCACACAACGATTACTGGGACAATATGCCAAATACTTGTGAAAAATGAAGTCTGGTATAGAAGTCACCAGCTTTGAAAGAGATTCCATATTGTATTTGGGAGAGGATTATAGAGATCTAACTTGTTTTTAATGGAATTCCAATACTAATTGGAAAAATTGCATTAAAGAAGCAAATGATTAGCTGTTTCAAACTCTTCTTCGCATAGCAGGAACTTGAATGGGTCTACAAATTTCAATTTAAATGAATGATCACTTGTAAGAATTCTTTTTGCATGGAAAGCCAAACAAAACTACCCGCTTTTGGAAAAAAATTGTTATTCCAACAAAAAGAAAACGCTCATTGGGGTTGTGAAAAATGTTTGGATTGACTTAGAACTGCATATCCTTCCTTCACCTAGAGTAGGTTCCAAATTTTGAAGTTGTTTATATTATTTTATCTAGTTTTGCGGATAAATACACTACTCTTTCCTTCACAATGTTATAAAAAAGATCAGACTGTTGTGATGAGATAAGGCTGCCTGAAGGATTTTTCCACATTACTTTCCCAGTAAGAGATCCCAACAACTACACATAATCTAGCAATTTTCACCCTAGGCTTCAGTTAGAATTTTTCTTACCTCTTGAAGGTCCTGATTTTTTGCCAGTGGAGGTTTTCCATTCCAAGAGTCTACCTAAAATTTTACGCTTTTCCCATCATTTACCTCCCAAAATGAAAACTTTGATATGAGACTCCTACTAAGCAAAATGAAAATCCAAATGGCTGATCCCTTTGGAGGGTCTACCACTGTTAAGATTCTTGTTGGATTTCATTATCTAAATATTTGACTTGCATTATCCTAGTCCATTTAGTCTCTGGATTAGAATACATTTTCCATGCAAGTTTGACCCCAAATGCTTTGTTTCTAAATGAGAGATTTTGAACTCCAGCTGCCCCTTGTTTCTTTCCTCTTGTCGGGCCTTCTAACGGAATTAGGGTTAATTTTTTGTGCTCATCAATGTTACCTTTCCAGAGGAAGGATCTTATTATCTTTTCAATTTCAGGAATTACTAATGCAGGAGCTTTAAGGACAACTAGGAAATAATTTGGAATTGAAGCTAGAACTGATTTGATTAGGAGAATTCTACCTGACAATGATAACCATCTAGCTTTCCATAACAATATTCTTGCTTTGAGCCTATTAATAACCTTCTCCCAATAATGTGCTTTATTCAAGCCTTTAAAGAACAAGCTCCCTAAGTAGGTACAAGGCGATTCTACTTCTTGGAACACCAAATTCTTCACAATTTTCTTCTTCAGGTCCTCAAGAGTATTTAAGATATAAATCTTGAACTTAGTTTCATTGAATTTTTTCCCTGATGCTGATGAATATTTATCAAGAACCTCTTTGACATGTTTAGCTTCCAATAATGATGACTTATTGAATAGGAGAGTGTCATTTGCAAAGAGGGAGTGTGACTGAAATAGTTAAATTTTCTATTTGCACTCCTTACCATAAATTTTGATTAAGCTTTAGAAGAATGAACCTACTTAATGCTCTGCCGTAATAATAAAAAGAAATGGAGAAAGTGGATCTCCAAACTCCTTGTGAAGCATTGAAGAAGCATATTGTGTATTTTTGATCACTGAAAACTTGGCTCCAAATAAATAAGACATTATCCACCACACCATTGAGCGAAAAATCCAAACTTTGACAACACCTTGTTGAGAAACTTTCAATCTACCTTATCATAAGCTTTCATCATATCTAACTTCACAATAAAGGAGGGAAACTTTGATGTTGTTATTGTATGCAAGACTTCATGTGCGACAATTGCTTCTTCATATGTCTCCCTTCCAGGGACAAAGCCTCCTTGCTCATGAGAGACAATTCTCAGTATGATGGGTTGCAATCTAAGATAGATTGCTTTTGTAAATAAAATGTTATTAATGTTATGTTTGATTTAAATAAATTAAAATTTATGGCTTGATAAACAAATATTTAAATAAATACATTAATTAGAGTATTGCGCAAGCAATTCAAGATGAAAGGATTAAATTAATAAATTAAATATTTAGTAGTTGAATTAATTTTGTGTGCAAATTATAAGACATGGTGAAAATTACAAAATAATAATAAATGAAAGAAGTTGTGGGTAGTGGAATAAAAATGAAATGAATTAATTGAATTAGGAGGACATGCAGTTATGAAGAGTGGGAAATAAATTAGTTAGGGATAACTATGAGAGGGGATTTTGGTTATTTTCTCAAAAAAAAAAATCTTGGAGCTCTGTCGTGAAGAAATTTTCCTGTTCTTGGTATTATCTAGTGTTTTTTTCAAAGTTTGACTCTGGATTTTGGAGGCTTGAGATTTATTTTGTTTTGGAGGCTTTCTACTGGAGTTTAGGTTCTATAGAAAATTGAAGCTTTTGGAGGAAGCTGAAGTTGTATCTGAAACAAAATTTCGGCAACACCTTCAACTCAGTGATTTGAAGTTGTTCTAGGTTCCATGATTTCTTCCCAATTACGTTGTTTGCTCTAAAAATAATTATTGCAAGAATATACTTCCTAAAGTAAATTATTACTTGTTAAATTTCTAAGAATTCTATAATCTGCTTTCAGCTATTGAAACTCAGTTCTTTTGAAGTACTTTGTGAATTTGTTGATTTCTCTTTAATTTCCCCTCTTTTGGCACAATCCTCTATTCCTACTCTTGGTTGCTTTTGAAAATTTCCTTAAAGTATTTTAATTCAACTTATATCACTAGTTTAATGGGGGCCGACAACCTAGTGGAGGATACTGGTTCCAACATTATAATAGGCCAACCTCATATATTCATTTAATTTTCCTTGAAGCCATAGTGCATGCATGTATTTCAGATTTTGCTCAGTAGTTTTTACTTGTTAATTCTTATCAGAGTCTCATTAGAAATATCAGTAGTTTTTACTACTTTCTTCTTATTGAGTTGTTTTAGACCATCTCCATTCTTTCCTATCAAAATTCCATTAGAATTAGCAGTTTAAATTCTATTCATTTAAACTTATGAGTGTTCTGTAGATAGCGACCTCCTTTGATCTTGTGTGCTCTATGGTTACATTATAAGCTTCCCCTATATTAGTTGGCATGTAGTAAGATAATCAATTGGTTGCCTTATCAAATATCTATGTAATTATCTTGTGTTTGCTAAATTATTTACAAGATGCCTTACTTTGGCCGCACATCTCTCTCTCACAATGCAACCTTGCCATTTTGGAAACTATAGTATACTTTGCTAGTGGTAAACAATTATGTTTCTCCGTTATCCACACTGGAAAATTAATGCCTTAATGAATGATAGGCATGCCCAAAACCCCCGCTAGTTAATCGATTATGGAGTTGAGTGTTCCCTCTGTCTGATTGCAGCCGACTTGATAAAGTAGGCGATTACATTGATAATTAAGTTTTTGATGAGTTGAAGATCATTCGGTTAGGCCATGGATTGTTTAAATACACACATACATGTGTTATGTTCCTTGAAAAAGTTTCTTATTGCTTTTATGTACTTCTGATTTAAGATTTGAAACAAATGAATAAGTGGTTCAAAAATTGGATATTTTTGTAATCAAATAGTGAATTTAATGTATATGGGAAGAGAATATCTTTTGAAGAATACTTAGGGAATATGAAATGATTGTTTTGTAAACTAATATACCCCATATTTTTATGATTATTGTTTTGGTGTGTGGTGAGTTATTATTTAATTGTGTAAGTTGTTGTGGGGAGGTAGACATTGGAAGTCTTCTGGAGGTTAGAGAAATTGTGTTTTGACCAAATGATTATGTTGATCCTTGAAATTTGTTGATGTGATAATTGCCATGTGTTATGGAAAGAGAGTTAGCTGTGCACGACTCACTTGTTTTTATGGTTGTTTTCTTGTGTACAGGATGGTACATGCCTCACCTTTATGTATGTTCATGGGTTTTTGTGGTTTAAGCATGTTGGCTTTCCCTATTTATTCGATTGGGTTTCTAGTTGTAGAAGGGGGAGTGGCTCTCAATGGGGGTTGACGCACAAAGTGGCCTCTAGGACAACCCATGCGAGGATTTCCTAATCAAGTGATAACCTAATTAATTAACTAGGGGGATGGGTAGAATTTCACTGTAACTAAGATAATTGGATGCCTCACCCATTCCTGTAGTGCTCGTTCAGGCTAAGGATGGGTTAGGAAGGTCTAGTTGGAAAGACCAATTTTGTTGTCCCCATGAAAGGATAATTGGTCCCACATGTGTCACCCTATGGGGCTGGCGTCGAATGTGAGACTGTCAGGACAACCATAGATGGGGACCGGCTTCTAGAGAAAGACTGTCAAGACAACCCATGCTTGGACCATGCAATGACACTCTCCCCTGCTACAACCTTGAGTTCCTTTGACTTGTATTTCTATTTTATGTTTGTGAGTGCCTCTGGAAGCACTGTCACTATGTAGGTTGTACTTTGCATGTTGGAATCCCTTATTGCCTTATTGTGTCACTAGTATTTCATCTTGTTGTCATTGTGGTGGTGGGACCCTTTAGCTATATCCTAGCATGGGGGGTGGACCTTAGGGTTCCACATGGTCAGGTGGAATGTGCCTTGTACTCCATTGGGTTCTCACACTTGGTTCATGTTAGTGGTGATCACTTATGGATTTGAAGACTTTTGGACTTAATTCGGTTCATGTGGAATAGCTTTCATGTATTGTATCATAATCTATTGTAATATGTATTATTCTCTTGATGTATTCTCCTCACCTATTTGTGAGGAGACATTTTGGTTCAAGATGTAATGATGTAATGATGTATCATTGTAATTATGGTAAACTCTCTCTTGTAATGATGAATGTAATTGATATTATTGTCAATTTAATGAATATTGATGTTGTTCATTGTTAGCATAAATGGATAATTCATATTAGTTGATCTTGTAAATGTGATGATGAAATGGAACTCATATTGTTGTTAGAATTGATTTATTGTAATGATTTATAGTTTCTTGCTAATTTAGTTAATGGGAATCGAGTAGCGTAGTCATGAACCTTAGAGGACTTATGTTAGAATTTAAGTTAAGGTTTCTATTGCAATCATGTGAATGTTGCAGTTTTTTTTTTTTTTTTAAATTGTTCCATTTTAGGTGGGTTAGTGTGTCGTCCTCTAGGGTTTTGTGGCAGGGAGTTACACATGGTATCAAAGCCCAAGTTCTAACACTGGGTGCTCTGGGTATATACAAGATCCCATTATGTTGTATTAGTTGTTTAGATTCTGAAGTTTATGTTTTCCCTTGTTGACCTCGTCTAACACCCTGAACTTGTTCTAGTGGTGTTTATGTAGGATAATGACTAGAGGTCGAGGGCATAGTAGTGGTTATGGTGGTGGCTGTGGGGCTAATCACCAGGACTCCCCTCCTCAGATTTCCCACGAGTCTAATCATTAGATAAAACAAGGTTCCTAGAATAATTAGGGAGGTGGAGATTAGTATCTAGATCAACCAGGGTTGGAGGGCACACAGTTGTGTCACTTACTTGAGGAGGTTTTTCCTGTCTTGGTTTAAGACAGGAGGGTGAGAAGTTGGTGATTAGGGAGAGAGAGGTCTCCCGGGAGGAGAGAGATTGTAGTTGAGTAGGAGGCTATATTAGCTAGACATATGAGGGACCTATTATGAGCACGTCCTACTTTTGATGGGACCAGTAGTGGTTTGGAGGTCGAGACATGGTTAATTGATCTAAACAGGTGTTTTGCTATGTATCCATATGGTAGCAACACCAAAGCTAGGTGCACTATCATGCATCTTTGAGTTTTTACTTCCACGTGGTGGCATTTGGAGGAGCAGAAGCTTCATTTGGATATAGATTCAGTCTCATGGGAGATGTTCTTAGAGAGATTTAGAGCTCGGTTCTTGTCCGATCATTGGCGATAGTGTCCTGCAAATGAGTTTCTTGAGTTGAGGTAGGTGGCGATGTCTGTTGAGTAGTATGAGCAGAGATTTTACAAGCTTAAGCAATATACTAGCATAGGTGATGATGAGGGTATGTTAGTACAACACTTTATTGGTGGCTTGAATTCCTGTATTAGTGGGGTTGTTCATGTGTTTGAGCCGAAAACTATGGAGGTGGTTGTGGAGAAGGATCAAATAGTGGAGGAGAATTTGGCTATGGCTTTAAGTGGATAGATAGGTGTACATATTGGTAGTGCACCTCTGGCTGGTATCGGATCTCAGGGTGGTCCATCTTAGGCGGCTGGTTCCTCCACGGGCCATCAAGCACCCACAAATGGTGAGCATCAAAAATAGTATTCCCAGTCGAAACCTGGGAACTCTCAATCTCAACATGGTAGTAGGTTCCAAAAAAGGAAAGATTAGAGTTGGCGGCGAGCTCAACAGTATCATCCTGACCAGCCTGCTCAAAGCTCATAGTCTGCAGTTAGTGGAGGTATTTTTTGTAGCCCAGTGCACCCTTGGGTTGTTGGGTTTATGGTAGAGGTGCGAGATGTTCTCTTGTGGTCAATAGGGTCACATTGCTAGACAGTGTCCTCAAAAGGGCACATCTAGATATAGTCAGATGCTAGCCACTTCAGAGCCAATAGTAGCACATGTAGGTAGATCACACATGGTGTTTGTAGTGGTGGATAACCACTAGGCTACGCACTAGGGTGTAGTTCGAAACACTTATGGTAGAGGACGGGCATCGTTCTTTGGAAACCGTGCATATCCGGTAGCATCAGGGATTCACCCTTGAGGGGTGAATCATGGTCTAGGTGAGGGTCTAGTGGGATCCTAATGTCAATTATTTTGCTTCTTGGAAGGATGTATTCTGGATGTGTGAGTTTTACCCATTTCTATTTGTAGGCTTCTAGGAGTAAGCCTGGTCCTAGGGGGGAGGATGTAGTGCCCCTTAGTTTGCTTTTTGCTTCTGATAGTGACTTGTTTGTATTTAGACATTATGATACTTGTTTGTTGATACTTGGATATTATGGTACTTTGACGCACAACTATGATATTACTTGATGACATATTTTTCACTAATGTTTATGCTTATACCATGCTTAGTGGATTAGTTTAATTGTTTATGTGATTTATCATTGATATGAGTATTATGTGACTGTTAGATGTATGTTCTCATCATGATTTGATAGTTTTTTTATTGTGTGTTGATGTATTGGTGAAGGGGAACATGATCACATCACTCACATGTGAGTGCCCTGTGACATTGAGATTTTCCCTTCATGGTGTGTTTGTTTGTTTGTCTATGTACATGTTCAACCACGTGGTTTGATGTAGGTTGCAGGTACCAAGCATCGACTCCACCTGAACTACTAGGTTTGAGTGTTCCTTAATCCCAATGGAGGTTGTTGATTCAAAGATAGCATCGGGTCCCCCACATTGAGTCATCATCCTCAACAAGGATAAGTATTCATTTGTCACACCCTGTCTGTAACGTCAGTTTTTGTTGGTTCGTCAAGTTGTCATTTTGTTTTTCATTTCGCTTTGCGGTCAGGTACTGTTGGGCATATAGTCCATTTGAGTTATTTGCTTGATTTTATATTAATGGAAGAGTATTGCGGTTTTAAAAGGTGATTTGATAATTTAATTATATGTTTTAATATATTTGTAAATTTTAATAAATAAAATATTACTAATATTTTGTTTGATTTAAATAAATGTTTTAATATAATTTATACTTTTAATAAATAAAATGTTATTAATGTTATGTTTGATTTAAATAAATTAAAATGTATGGCTTTATAAAGAAATATTTAAAGAAATATATTAATTAGAGTATTGTGCAAGCAATTTAAGCTGAAAGGATTAAATGAATAAATTAAATATTTAGTAGTTGAATTAATTTTGTGTGCAAATTATAAGACATGGTGAAAATTACAAAATAATAATAAATGAAAGAAGTTGTGGGTAATGGAATAAAAATGAAATGAATTAATTGAATTAGGAGGACATGCAGTTAAAGAGAGTGGGAAATAAATTAGTTAGGGATAACTATGAGAGGGGCTTTTGGTTATTTTCTTGAAAAAAATGAATCTTGGAGCTCTGCCGTGAAGGATTTATCCTATTCTTGGTATTATTTGGTGTTTATTTGAAAGTTTGATTCTAGAGTTTGGAGACTTGAGATTCATTATGTTTTGGAGGATTTCTACTGGAGTTTAGGTTCTATAGAAAATTGAATCTTTTAGAGGAAGCTGAAGTTGTATCTGAAACTCAATTATGGCAACACCTTCAGCTCAGTGGTTCAAAGCTATTCCAGGTTCCATGATTTCTTCCCAATTCTACTGTTTGCTTTGAAAATGATTATTGCAAGAATATACTACCTAAACAAAATTATTACTGGTTAAATTTATGAGAATTCTATAATTTTCTTTCAGTTTTTGAAACTCATTTCTTTTGAAGTACTTTGTGATTTTGTTGCTTTCTCTGTAATTTCCCTTCTTTTGGTGCAATCCTCTATTCCTACTCTTGGTTGCTTTCAAAATTTTCCTACTAAACTATTTTTATTCAGCTTATATCACTAGTTTATTGGGGGTTGATGACCTGGTGTACGATACTAGTTCAAAACATTATAATAGGCCGACCTCATATATTCATTTACTTTTCCTTTAAGCCACAGTGCATGTGCATGAGTCATTTTGGACCATCTCCATTATTTCCTATCAAAATTCCATTAGAATTAGTAGTTTAAATTCTTTCATTTAAACTTATGAGTGTTTGTAGATAGCGACCTCCTTTGATCTTGTGTGCTCTATGGTTACATTATAAGCTTCCCCTATATTAGTTGGCATGTAGTAAGATAGATCAACTTGGATGCCTTATCAAATATCTATGTAATTATCTTGTGTTTGCTAAATGATTTACAAGATGCCTTACTTTGGCCGCACATCTCTCTCTCACAATGCAACCTTTCCATTTTGGAAACTATAGTATACTTTGCTAGTGGTAAACAATTATGTTTCTCCGTTATCCACACTGGAAAATTGATGCCTTAATGAATGATAGGCATGCCCAAAACCCCCGCTAGTTAATCGATTATGGAGTTGAGTGTTCCCTCTGTCTGATTGCAGCCGACTTGATAAAGTAGGTGATTACATTGATAATTAAGTTTTTGATGAGTTGAAGATCATTCATGTTAGGTGCCATGTGGATTGGTTAATGAAATTCTTTAAGCATTTTTTTTGTATTGATTTGGCAAGTATTCACATAATACTCTACATGTTATGTACTCGAGTTTGCTGGACTTGTAACTTATGTAGAATCGGCCTTTTAAAAGGTATTTGCAACTAACTTGATAAAGCAGTGATTGCATTGATAATTAAAGGTTTGATGAGTCAAGATCATTCCATTGCAGGCATGGATTGGTTAATGCAATTCTTTAAGCATTTTTGTTTGCATTAATTTGGCAAGTATTCACATAATACTCTACATGTTATGTAACGAGTTTGCTAGACTTGTAACTTATGTAGAATTGACCTTTAAAAGGTATTTGCTACCTTGATAAAGTAGGTGATTGCATTGATAATTAATATTTTGATGAGTTGAAGATCATTTGCGTGTTAGGCACCATTTGGATTGGTTAATGCAATTCTTTAAGCATTCTTTGTTTGTATTGATTTGGGACTTGTATTCACATAATACTCTACATGTTATATACTCCAGTTTGTTGGACTTGTAACTTATGTAGAGTCAGCCTTTAAAAGGTATTAGCCTATCAAATTGTCTTTGATATTTGCAATTCAATATATACATATATATATTTATGTATATATATATATAAATATATGCATACATGGACATGCTGAGACAATGTTTTTTATATAAATGTTTGTTATAAATATTATAAACTAATTGCTATATTTTAATTTGCTATTCTGATAACAACATTATATTATCAATATATATAAACATACATACATATATATGTCTGTGTGTGTGTGAATGTGTTTGAATACACATGTACATGTGTTATGTTCCTTGCAAATTATCTTATTGCTTTTATGTACTTCTAATTGAATATTTGAAACAAACGAATAAGTGGTTCAAAAATTGGATACTTTTGTAATCAAAGAGTGAAGTTAATGTATATGGGAAGAGAATATCTTTTGAAGAATACTTAGTGAATATGAAATGATTGTTTTGTAAACTATTCTTATACCCCATATTTTTACAATTATTGTTTTGGTGTGTGGTGAGTTCTTATTTAATTGTGTAAGTTGTTGTGGGGAGGTAGACATTGGAAGTCTTCCAGAGGTTAGAGAAATTGTGTTTTGACCTAATGATTATGTTGATCCTTAAAATTTGTTGATGTGATAATTGCCATGTGTTATGGAAAGAGAGTTAGCCATGCACAATTCACTTGTTTTTTATGGTTGTTTTTTGGTGTGCGAGATGGTACATGCCTCGCCTTTATGTATGTTCATGGGGTTTTGAGGTTTGAGCATGTTGGCTTGCTCTATTGATTCTGTTGGGTTTTCTAGTTGTAGAAGGGGGAGTGGCTCTCAATGGGGGCCAGTGTACAAAGTGGCATCTAGGACAACCCATGTGGGGATTTGCTAATCAAGTGATAACTTAATAAATTAACTACGGTGTTGGGTATAATTTCACTTTAACTAAGATAATTCGATGCCTCACCCATGCCTGTAGCACTTGTTCAAGCTAAGGGTGGGTTGGGAAGGCCTAGTTGGAAAGAACAATTTTGTTGTCCCCATGAAAGGATAATTGGTCCCGCATGTGTCACCCTATGGGGCCTATGTCAAATGTGAGACTGTTAGGACAACCATAGGTGGGGACCGACGTCTAGAGAAATATTGTTAGGACAACCCATGCTAGGACCATGTGATGACACTCTCCCTTGCTACAACCTTGGGTTCCCTTGAATTATATTTCCATTTTATGTTTGTGCCTCTGGAAGCACTATCACTATGTAGGTTGTACTTTTCATGTTGGAATCCCTCATTGCATTGTTGTGTCAGTGGTATTTCATCTTGTTGTCATTGTGGTGGTGGGACCCTTTCACTATCTCCTAGCACAGGGGGTGGACCTTAGGGTTCCACATGGTCGGGTGAAATGTGCCTTGTACTCCATTGGATTCCCACACTTGGTTCGTGTTAGTGGTGACCACTTATAGATTTGAAGACTTCTACACTTAATTCAGTTCATGTGGAATATCTTGCATGTACTGTATCATAATCTATTGTAATATGTATTATTCTCTTGATGTATTTTCCTCACCTATTTGCAAGGAGACATTATGGTTCAAGATGTAATGATGTATCATTGTAATTATTGTAAACTCTCTCTTGTAATAATGAATGTAATTGATATTATTGCCAATTTAATGAATATTGATGTTATTTATTGTTAGCATAAATGGATAATTCATATTAGTTGATCTTGTAAATGTGATGATGAAATGGAACTCATATTGTTGTTAGAGTTGATTTATTGTAATGATTTATAGTTTCTTGCTAATTTAGTTAATGGGAATCGAGCAACGTAGTTGCGGACCTTAGAGGACTTCTATTAGAATTTAAGATAAGGTTTGTATTGCAATCATGTGTATGTTGCACTTTAAAAAAGAAAAATGTTTCGTTTTAGGTGGGTTAGTGTGTCATCCTCTAGGGTTTCATGGTGGGGAATTACAAAATGTCCTCCACAAGCACCTACATGGGCTTCTTCAAGTGTTATAGGTATTTTGAATTGTTTGAGACATCTAAGCAAGAGACCATCAAATGAGTGTCTATATAGAACATCAACTAGAATTATGTATTTAGATGTGAGTTTTCAAAGAAAAGCTTGAGTGTTCTTAGTTGTAGGCTCGGGAAAGGTACCTTCTTTTAAGTAATTGAATATCATTGTGCACCATTCACTAGAGTTTTAGGATCATTTGGATTGTAAATGTGAAATCAACAAAAGGATCTTCAAGAGATACAAGGGAAGCAACACTTGCCATTGCATTTGCATGTCGATTATCCTTTCGTGCTATATTGTCAATGGTATATGATTCAAATTTATCTAATAATGTGATCGTGGGGTCTTTGTACCAAATTATTTTATCATGTTTTGCTTGATATGAACCATTTATTTATTTAGTGACTTTAATTAAGAATCATCAAATATAGAAATGTGTTGAACACCTAAGGCTAACAATGTATGTATACCAGCGATTAAAGCTTCATACTCTATAGTGTTATTTGTACATAGGAATTTTAGATGATAGGATAAGTGAATAGGCTTTCATTAAGGAGGAATTATTATAACCCTAGCTCCAGAGCTAGTTTGACACTTAGAAGCATCAAAATACAATTCCCATGTTTCTTTTTCAATATTCAACACACTTTCGTTGGGATATGATTTTGTATTAGGTAATGCTAAGGGAGGAGCATCAACTAAATGATCAGTTAAGGCTTGTCCTTTAACTTCTTTTTGAGAGACAAATTTAAGATCAAACTTAGTTAACAACATTAACCATTTAGCTAAACGTCCCAATAAATTGGATTTAGCAAAATGATGTTTTAAAGGATCAAACTTTGTCATCACATGAATTTCTGCATTTAGCGAGTAATGTCTCAATTTACTAGTAGCAAATAAAATAGCCAAACGTTGTTTTTTTCAATCATTATGTATTTGGTTTTGTAATCAATTATATTTTGGGTAATGTGATAAACAGGATTTTCTTTACCATTACCATCTTGTTGAGCCAACAAATGCTGCTAGAGCATGGGTTGATGTTGTTGTATAAAAGATAAATGGTCTTTCTTGCATAGTGGGTTGTAGAACAGGTGGAGTAGTGAAATAATATTTCAAAATTTCAAAGGATTGTTTACAATCCTCATTCCACTTAAATTCAACTTCTTTCTTAACAAGTTGTGTAAAGGGTACTGTTTGGTCTGCTTAGGATGCTACAAAACAATGAATAGCTTGGATTCTCCCTTGTAGGGTGTGCAATTGAGAAATGTTTTTAGGAGGTTGCATGTTAATGATAACATCAATTTTCCTCATATCTACCTCAATGCCTCTATGGGATACTATAAAACCTAAGATTCTTCCACTATCCACACCAAAGACACATTTTTTTGGATTCAGTCTCATGTTATATTTTCACATTCTTTCAAAGATTTTTTGAAGGATGTTAACATTATCTTGACAGGTTAAAGATTTGGCTAGGATATCATCAACATAATCTTCCAAAACATTGTGTATGTAATCACGAAACATCAATGTCATAGCTCTTTGATATGTTGCACCTCCATTCTTTAATCCAAAAGGCATAACCACCAAACAAAATTTTCCCCAAGCTGTAGTAAAGGTTGGCTTGCATTGATCTTGAGGGTTGATAAAGATTTGATTATAGCCTAAGAATCCATCCATGAATGACAACAAAGAATGACCCGCAGATGAATCTACTATCATGTCAATATTAGGAAGGGGAAAGTCATCTTTTAGAGATGCTTTATTAAGGTCACAAAAAATCTGTACACATCCTAATACAATTATCAGGTTTTGCAGCTGTGAAAATGTTTGAGATCCATGGAGAATAGTCAATAGGATGTATAAATCCAACTTCAAGGATCTCTTCATTCTCATCCTTATAAAGCTATCTTAGGATCTGTATTATGTATCTTTTGTCTTACCAGTTTAAAATCTTGTTCAAGGACTATGTTGTGTGTCACTATCTTAGCACCAATACCTAACATGTTCGAATAAGTCCAAGCAAATACTTCATGAAATTTTTGTAATAATGTTGGATGATCTTATTGCTCATACTCATCAAAACACTTTCCTATTTGAATCACTTTTTCTTCATTAGATGTGCCCATCGGTATGTTGATTGTATCTCCCATAGGAAGTGCATTTTGTTTTAAAACTTCAAGGATATTTTTTTCTTTATCATCATCAACATCATTGATTTCCTTTTATAAATCCACTTTTTAGTACTATCCATGGCACACATGACTCCTTGTTTCTTAGGGGGAGTAAATGACTTATCATAAACTTCTAACATTTCTTTCAAAGCTTCATCATCTTCAAATTATTCCAATCATTCCTCGTATGTTGTATCAATCAATTTAGGATGCTTCAAAGTGAGAGTTATTCTAGAGGAACTACACATGATGGTGTTGATGTTGAGTGAAGGTATTTTCATTACTTTCGCTATCTTAGAAGGATAATATCCATGACCACTTTTTGTTTCTTGTGTTAGGCTCTATAGGAACACATATGCCTTGTTATTTTCTACCACATCCCTTTCCACTATAACCAAGTTGTTTCAAGATCTCATAACTTCATCCATAAAGTTTTTCTATCTCTTTCAGATTCAGTGGTTTTTCATAGTCCACTTCATCAAATTTTGTTGTATAACTTGTGTCTTCTTCTTGTGTCGATGAAGTAGATGCTTGTGAGGGTTCTTCCAAGTTTTTTGTTGACATTACTATTGATTATTTTCCCTTTTTAGGTTGTTTTGTTGTGATCTTATGTTGTCTTCAATATGCTTTTCTTTCTCTTGTTCTTGTGTAATTTTGACTTTTGAAGTTGGTATCAATGCTTTCAAAGGACTTTGCTTATCTTTCTCGGTGTGCAAACAACTTCCAGGTTCAAGGTCAACCTTGATTAGGTAAACTTTATTGTTGTAAACATACTTCATTAAGCAATGAAGAGTTGAAGGCAGTACATGCATTTCATTAATCCATAGTCTACCTAAAAGAAGATTATATGAAAGATCATGAGGCATAGAATGGACAGCAGTTTGCAATGTGGCCTTTCCAACTATAATAGGTAATTTGATCACACCAAGTGATTGTTTTACTATGTTATCAAATCCACGAATGGACAATGAATCAGGTTCAATCTTGCTCTTATCGATTTCAATCTTATCCAAAAGGTTCACACTACACACATTAAGGGTTGAGCCATTGTCAACAAGGGTTCTCTTTATTTCTTTCCTATTAATAATGGCTACTATCATGAAGGCTTCATGTTGTTTTTGAACTTCCAAGGAGAGTAACTCACTTTGGTGAAAAAAAATATCTAGATTAACCACATTCATTCCGTGAACTAGGGCTGCCACATCATTTGTATTTGTATTAGGAGGAACCACAACTTGTTGCAAGGCTATTTGAAGCATACTATGGTAGTTACCTAAGGCTTGAGTAAGATCCCATAAGGATGTCTTTACGGGAGTATTCTTAAGTTGTTCAACAAGATCATACTCCTTTCCATTATGTGATGGCAAGCAAGGAGCACTAGGCAACGTAATTTGAGGCAATGGTAATGAAATGGGAGTTGTTTGTTGTTGTCTATCATTCCTTGTGTTATATGTATGAACAACGGTATTGTAACTCAGTTGTTGCAAAGATTTATCATTATCAAGTTGTCTTGTAAAGTTCAAGATGTCTTATGGAGCTAATGGTTTATTTTTAGGTGGTTCTAATATGATCATGAGTTTGTTTTGAACCTGATTTTCGTGTGATCAGGGTGGGTAAAGGATAAGTTGAGGTGTGATTACGTTAATGTCTCTTTGTTTTGGTTTGTCATGACAAGCCTTAGTGGATGAACCTTGTGAGATGAAGTCCTCAAGGGCTTCATCTAACATACCAAATTCATCACTACTAAAGGGCTTGAAGGATAGGTTAACTTGGAAAAGGAAATTTGACATGATCAAACAACTATGCTTTCTCCAAGGGTTTAATCATTTTTTTCTTGTTTGTTTGTTTCTTTTTATTTTTGAATTTTTTTTGTTTTCTAATGACTTCAAAATATAAACTAATCTATATAATAATGAAATGGTGCTGAAAATGAAAGAAAAGCATACAAATCTAACTCTAACTTTAACTAAAATATGCACGAATAAATCATTTCAGGAATTTAATTCTCAGATCTGAAAACAATATAAAAAATGCAGAATAAAAACTAAAAAGCACTTAGAAATTTGTCAAAAAGGTATGTACAAGGACCCATTCACCCATGGGAAAATGGGTCCCGGGTCAGGGTTTTTTTAAATTTGAATTTTCAGAATCTGTGTGTATCTTATGTGATTTCTATTTATGATTTGTAATAGAATTTTTTGCAACATATTTTCCCATATTAATGTCTCTAAATGCAAGTTTAACTAGGTCAAATGATGAACTATGTGACTATTTTTAACATGCAATATGAATCTAAATTTGAATTTAAATGATTGAATGATGATCTTAATGTAAGTAGTATACAAAATGAATGCAGAGCTAGTGCAATTTTTTTTTTTTTTTTGATGATTTTAAGTGATGCAGACATGAAAATTTAACTCTAAATGCAATGTTCACTAATGCAAGATTAAAGAATCCTAAATGTAATGCAACTAATGCAAACTAGTGCAAAACTCGGATCTAGGGTTAAGAGGGATCAATTTTTTAGAATTTTGTTGTTTCAGGTTGGGTTCACCAAAATGAAACATAGAAAAATAGGATGCTAGGGTTTCCCAAAATGGAAAAGTGAATCCAAAGAGGGAGAATGGGTCCTAATTCTCTAATTTCATTAGAAAATGAGATCGCCACAAAGAATTGACTAACTACCCTTAGGAGAATCAATTCTATGGAGGGATCTTCATATTTCCTTTTTATTTCAGGATAGAGGTCTAGGTCAAAGAACACTTTGGGGAGAAAGACTAAAAATAGTAAATCAATTAAAAATGAAATCTATCACTTGGATTTAGTAGATTAAGTATAAAATTGAAGGAACCAACAAAGTTTCTAGAAAATCTCGAAGGGATAAATGTTGTGCAACTGTCACAAAATGGTATTTCTATAAGTCTGACATAGACTCATTCACCCTAGAGTGAATGGGTCCAGGTGACCTATTCTAGAAATCTCTAAATCTGAAATTTGAGTATGAAACTTGCACTTCTTCCCTATAACTCTAAACCTTTTCTCCCCAATCTGGATCTATGAAAAATATGCAAAATAAGATTGTTGTTTATTGGTGGATAGGGGTTTTCCTTGGTCAAATCCAAAGTTTGGTAATTAAACCTTGATGAAAAAGATAGATCCGAAACATAAAATGTGTGTGTAAATCATTACCTTAAGTGTTTCTAATATTAGGAGAACTAATAATGCAGAGAAACCCTACTCAAGTGTATTAGAATAGGATCCCTAAATGAACATGAATAATAATGAAGACCTACTTTAGGAGATCTCAAATCACCCTAATAAGTCATAAAATTGAATATACCTTCCTTTAGGCAGAAATTAGAATGATAATAGAAGATGGAACCACTTACGAAACAAGTCATTATGCTTGGTTGAATGTCTTAGTGCATCTCCCAAAACCTAGATTCCATCATGATCCTCCATAGGCATTTATCATCAATCTTTGGCAATGTTTGATCTTGATATCAAAATGAGCTTGAAGACCTGTAAAAATAACTAGAATGCTACTCCATGACCTCACTTTTGAATAATTGATTTACTTCTCCTTGCTCTTGAATATGAACTTATTTGTAATTAAAGGCTTACAAAATAATTTGCTCTTAATTCTAATTATAGATTTTTTCGATCATAAATAGAATTGTGTGGTTATGTATTTTAACCTTTGAAATTACAGGAATTGAGTTCCCTTAATCCTTTTCTTATCCTAATGACATAAACTAATTACTTAAATGACATAATTAACATCCAAAGTAGGAATTAAAACTGGAAAGAATGAGAGAGAATAGACAAAAGAGAGAAAATAGAGAGACAACAAGGAAATTGATAATGGAGTTCACCCATATGTTCGGGCTACGTCTTTGAGTCTGCTTCTCAATTAGGAACCACTTTATTAATGACACTGGGATATTTTCCTTATTACATCATTCAAGTCTCAAAACTTGCATTACAAAGTCTCTCACAGTCTCCTGCCAACACCTTCAAAATTCCTTCCCAATATGCCTAATTTCTCCCCCATGAAATCTTTTCCCAAAAGAAAATTGCTTGTCCTCACAAGAGAAAAATATCCCCCTTAAATACACTAAATTTTCCTAATATGGTTCATAACCATACGATTTTACAATCTCCCATTTACAAGAAATAAATCTCAAACAATCCCCTTACAAATCTTATTATTCCCTCAAAAATCTTTCTAACCCTTTCAAAATAATCCTAACCCTTTTAAATAGTCTTCAAAGATTATTTTAAATCTTTAGATATCTTTTAAATTTCATTTTAAGCCCCTTTTAATTCCATATTTATGAGCTTTTAAGACTTCAAAGGGTTAATGATTTTTTTAAATTTAGAGGGAATCAACTTTTGATTCTATTTTAAATAAAACTGACGTCGCTAAACACTCAAACTTGTGGTCTGGTGCATTGGTAGGAGGCTTTTTTGGAAGAGGGGAGGTTGGCAGTTCAAACCACCTCCTCTCCAAATTCGTCTTTTATACATAATAAATAGAATTTTCCACATATTTTATTCCAAGGATCATGGATGGTGTATTGGTGGAGATTAAAAGTAGGAATGTGGAGGTTAGGGGTTCAATTCCCCCAAACATAAATTTTGGTCAACCAAGGAGATAAGGGGTGTTGATGAGGTGCCACATGGGACCATCTCATTATGCCACATGGCATCTTCAAATCCCCTATTAAAGAAATTTTAATGCCACTTGGAGGACACGTGTCCAAACTTGATTGGTCTGCACCAACTGTAAATGCCACATCAGCTTGCCACATCACTACCACGTGTCAAAGTCTGAGTGATCCACATCATCATACAGACTGCTGACTAAGATGCCATGTCACCATGCTAACATTATGTTGACATCAGCATGGTCAACCAATTCGCTCATAACTTTGATTGGTTGTATCTTCTCCATACAAGCTCTGTTTGAAACGACACAAGCGACATTATAATTGTGGTGATGAGCTCTTCGACATGATGCTTCTTTTGACCATTTTTGAGATGATCAAAATTTTCACCTTTATGTCCAACCTTTAGTACGTTGTTTGACCCAACTTTGACTGAGCATAACTCTAGTGTACAATCTCCTTTTGACACAATATAAATTGCATTAAAATTATGTCAACGAGCTATATGCGATGATGCCAACTTCGTTAGATTTTGGGACTATGAATTTTTTGGTCTTCTAGATCCTCCTAGATCATTTCTCCCAATTGAGAAGCTTTTGGACCACCAAAATTTTGTTTACATGAGGGTCAATGTCTTGCTTGCATTTACAACCATTTTCAAATGCCCTATGTTTACAATAGATTTACCACTCTTCATGAGATGGTTTTTCATAATGAATTCAATTCCATCTTTAAACAAATGATACCTATTATGTTCCCTATAGAAAATGGCCTTTTTGTCATATAAGTAAGGACTTCCCAAAACCATCCCACAGATGTCAAGTGGAATTACATCAAACTCTACCTCATCTACAAACTTGGATGTGATTGCAAATTGGAGTTTACATTGCCTTGACACATGTAACCGAGAATTATCATGCACCCAACCCAATGGATATGGTTTAGGATGAGGTATTGTTTTTAATCCCAATTTCTTAACAACTTGTTCAAAGATTAAGTTTACTTATGATCCACTATCTATGAGTGTATCAATTTTACTCTAATTTACAATAGTCCTTATATGAAACAATTCATTCCTTTTACTTTCAATAGGGATCTCATTATTCTTTACATAAGAAGCATGGGAACTAGTACTAGTAATAGGAATTATACCTTTTATACCCACAACTATTGTCTTGGTTTCATCACTAGAATCTAATCCAAGGCCTTGCACAATGGCTGCAGTCTTTTGCTTACCCTTTCAATCCTTGAACCACTTTGGTTTCTAATCAAGATGCAATTTCCAACATTTTTCATCTTTGTGCCCTTTCTTTTTGCAGTGTGAGCAATAAGGCTTTTCCTCCTCTTTCTTCACAAATGTTTCCCACTGCATTTCCTTCTTCCCTTTCTTTTTTCCTTTCTGCTTATTGGATTCCATTAAGAAACTATCATGGCTACTCTTCATGCCTTTTTCAAGATGAATGGCTTGCACACTAACTTCTTCAAGGTTATTTGGATTGAACATAAGTATTGTATGCCTCAATTTTTACATGTAATCTACCTATATGCTTCAACAAAGTTTCTTGCGTGTATAAAGGAATGCCCAAGATTAAAGCTTTTTTCCTAAACTCCTATGCATATTCCTATATAATTTTTCCTTTCTCTTGTCTTAATGATTTCCAATTCATTACTACATTTTGCATGTGACCTAATGGATAAAACTCTTTCTTAAGTGCAGCAATAAACTCAAACCAAGAAGAAATAATTTTACCATATCGTCTTAGATCTTCCTAAGTTTTTCTCTCCCACCAGATTAAGGTTGTGCCTCCCAAGTGAAGAGTGGCTAATTGGATCTTTAAAGTATCATCAATAAACTTCTGAATCCTATAATAAAGTTCAATTTGTTTTATCCAATTATCAAGTTTTTCTACATCTAGTTCTCCATTATAAGTTGGCAATTCAAATTTAACATCAAGCTTTAATAAAGGAGCATTAGATTCAAGTTGCACGGGTTGTTTCTTCTTTGAAGATGAAGTAGACTTAGTAGACGAAGAAGATGAAGTAGGTGAAGAAGGTGAAGAAGGTGAAGACATAGGTTTAGGAGGGTCACGACCACCTCCTACTCCTTTACCTTTTTCATTTTTTGAAGAGGATTCACCTTTCTCCTTTTTTTTTCCTGTACAACTCTTCTACCATCATCTTCATGTCTAGGAATGCTTTGCGAAATTGTTCTTCATTCTCAAAGATTTTAGAACCGGGAGGTTTTCCTTCTTGTTTTTCCATTTTTTGTCTTTGAGTATCTCGCCTCGATACGATTTCTGGATTAATCTTCTCAAGTGCACCTTCTGCACACTTTAATTTCAACCTAGTTAACATCCACCACTTGCATTTTTTCTTGTTAAACTGCTCTGATACCAAACTTTATCTATAATAAAAGTTTTACAAAATAATTTGCACTTAATTCTAATTACATATTTTCTTGATCATAAATAGAATTGTGTGGTTATGTATTTTAACCTTTGAAACTATAGGAATTGAGTTTCCTTAATTCTTTGCTTATCCTAATGACAAACTAATTACTTAAATGATGTAATTAACATTCAAAGTAGGAATTAAAACTAGAAAGAATGAGAGAAAATAGACAGAAGAGAGAGAATAAAGAGACAACAAGGAACTTGATAATGGAGTTCACCCATATGTTTGGGCTACGTATCCTGATCCACTTCTCAATGAGGAACCACTTTATTAATGATGCTAAGATATTTTCGTTATTACATCATTCAAGCCTCAAAACTTGCATTACAAAGTCTCTCACAGTCTCCTGTCAACACCTACAAAATTCCTTCCCAATATGCCTAATTTCTCCACCATGAAATCCTTTCCCAAAAGAAAAATGTTTGTCCTCACAAGAGAAAAATCTCCCCCTTAAATACACCAATTTTTCTTAATATGGTTCATAACGATATGGTTTTACAATCTCCCATTTACAAGAAATAAATCTCAAATAATCCCCTTACAAATCTTATTATTCCCTCAAAAATATTTCTAACCCATTCAAAATAATCCTAACCCTTTTAAATAATCTTCAAAGATTATTTTAAATCTTTAGATATATTTTAAATTTCATTTCAAGCCCCTTTTAATTCCATATTTAAAGGCTTTTAAGACTTTAAAGGGTTAATGATCTTTTTGAATTTAGAGGGAATCAACTTTTGATTCTATTTTAAATAAAACTGACTCCGCCAAAAACTCATACTTGTGGTTTGGCGCATTGGTAGGAGGCTTTGTTGGAAGAGGGGAGGTTGGCGGTTCAAACCACCTCCTCTCCAAATTCGCCTTTTATACATAATAAATAGAATTTTCCACATACTCTATTCTGAGGATCATGTACGGTGTATTGGTGGAGATTAAAAGAAGGAATGTGGAGGTTGGGGGTTCAATTCCCCCAACCATAAATTTTGGTCAACTAAGGAGATAAATGGGTTTTGACGAGGTGCTATGATCTCATTGTGCCATGTGGCATCTTCTAATTCACTGTTAAAGACATTTCAATGCCCCCTGAAGGACACATGTCCAAACTTGATTGGTTTGCACCAACTGTACATGCCACATCAACTTGCCACGTCATTGCCATGTGTCGAAGTCTAAGTGATCCACATCATCATACAGACTATTGACTGAGATGCCATGTCACCATGCTGACATGATGATGACGTTAGCATGGTCAACCCATTTTGGTCATAACTTTGACTAACTATATCTTCTCCATACGAGATTCGTTTAACGTGAAATGAGCATCGTCAGAATTGTGGTGACGAGCTCTTTGACATGATGTTGCTTTTGACCTTTTTTGAGATGATTTTTTTCCTTTTTGTCCAACCTCTGGTACCTTGTTTGACCCAACTTTGACTGACCATAACTCTCGTGTATGATCTCCTTTTGACGTAATTCAAATTGTGTCAAGATTGTGTCGATGAGCTCTATGCGATGATGTCAGCTTCGTCAGATTCTGGGACTGTGATTTTTTTGTCTTCTGAATCCTCCTAGATAATGAACACTTGTGATCTCATGTGAATCTCTCTTTCTTGCTAGTGTAAATGAATGTGAAACTTAGTTTTATAGGCTTCCTTTCTAATTGTTCAATTATCAAATCCCAAAAGTTGACACTTGAAATTTGAATTTGAGACCTGATGGCACTTTCAAATTTCACAAATTTGAAGTTCCCATTTTGAAAATCTTGCCTTTGCACTCTCAGAAGTGCACATGAGAAATCTGCCTAAGTGACCTACTTTGGAGAGTCACAATTTATAGCCTATTGATTTTCATGCAAAATCCTTTTGTGGACATACTCATATGACATATGTGAGCATGCGTGTCAGTTTTCATCTTCCCGTGATGAGTTTTGACAGGGTTTTAAAAGGCGAAGCTGGAGGGTTTTAACATTTTCTATTGTTTGCAAATTCTCTGTTTTGCAAAGTAGCCTCCCGTTCAAGCTTGTATTTTGCAACTAGTTGATTGTCATGACAAAATGATTGTTTCTCTTCATTATCCATACATTCATGTACTCCCTTGACTGATTTCAGATCCTCATGATTTGATTTGCTATTTTTTCGAGATCAAAAGTAAATGTAGTTTGCTCAGTTTTACATTTACATTTCTGACAATGTTTCAAGGTGGTCAACTTTGACCCATAATATCTTGTGAAGACTGATGATTGAAGGAAAGCCCTCTTGTGCACATACTCTGGGTACCTAAATGAGATTATGTTTCCAATGACAGCCTCCCATAAGTTGTTTTGATATTTTTTCAAAGTGGTGACTTTGAGATGATTGATTGGTTCTAAACAAGTGCAATTGCTGAAAATGCTCAAGTGAGCAACTTTGTCGATTAATATCTTTCACCTCGGCATCTCTTTTTCTGAGCTGTTTTTTGCACTCCATTCTTGGGTTAAGTTTCTACATGCTTGTTCAATTTCGTACCTCTAGGATAAGTTATGATGGATTACTTAATTGCTTTCTGATCGCAAAATGACCAAAAATGGTGTTTCGGAAAGTGTCAAGTTTTGCAAATCTAATGACAACCCATTTCTTTTCTTGGTCTAAAACCTCTAGAGCTCCATTTTCATCAAGATTGGAGCTCATTTGATGCATTATTTTAATGCATTTCGGGTGTGTTAAATAATTCCCGGGGGCCAGTTTACAAAGGAGGTACCTGAATTTTAAGAGGTAGGAAAAATTGGAAGAAATGGGTTTTCTCTAAATAATTGATTATGATCACATGCAAAATTTTATGGCTACAGGTTCTCCGGTTTGCACATAGTAAATTTCTCCATTTGACCTGCAGGCGTAATTAGAAGTCACATTTTTTCTAAAGTTTCAAATGCTAATATTTAAAATATTTTGAATATTTTAAATATTGTGAAAATATAAAGGGGAAAATATAAAACTCATTTCTAATGTTTTGGAGGACAAACAAGTTTAACTCTTAACTTTGTTTTCCTAAATGATGTCACAATATTTCTAGCAATAAATTCGATTAGGAAGGTTTATTTAATGGCTTCCTTAGTTTTGTAAACTTTTGTCACGAGCTCCATATTTGGTGCATGAAGGCTTCTTTTTTCAACCAACAACCGAATGAGCGATGGACTTGCTTTCCATCGCTGGTGTCACCAATTCCTACCCCCATTTTCCCATTCAACTAGCGATGAGCGACGGTCATTGCCCATCACCACTTTACTTCCTATTTCTTCCACCCAACGAGCGATGTACGGGAGGAAAGTGATGGATTGGGAAGAAGACTGGTGGGCTCCACGAAACAAAGGCTGTCAAATGTGAATTAATTGGAAGGTACGGGGAGGCAAATTTGAATGTCTGAAATGCCAATGGAAAATATTTTATTCAAAATATTTCAGATATTGTGTGCACAGAAAATGTTTTCTTTGGCTACGGGTAAAAACAAGGTAAAGAGCTTTCACGAAGAGAGTGTATTTTCTTTGTTGGGGATGAATCTTGTAATGTGCAACAAGGTAAAATAAAGTGGATGAGTAAAATATTTTCACTGGCAGTATGAAATTAAAATTTAATCACTCATCGCCAGTTGGTATTTCTTTTTCCTTGTTTGCTCTTGTGATGAGCGATGTGTTGTGGAGAGTTGGCCTATGGAGATTTTGAAGGCAGAATTTATAAACATATAAATTGCAAAGGGGTGCGGGTAAAGTTTCTGACTTGCCTGAGAATATTTTTTTTTAAAAGGTCCTCCATATTGCAAACAACAATGTTTTATGATATAAGGTAAAAGTGAAAATGTTGGAAAAGGATTTTTGATGCCTACTTAGTAAATCAATGTTTTCATTGATTTTTGAACATAAGGTGAAATATTTTGTTCTGCTGGAAATAAATATAAAGTGCAGTTGGGCATATAGAATGAAGAGTGAACAATATGGGGATATTTTTATAAAGTGAATTTATTCATTTTATAAACAAGTTTTAAAGTGCACAAGGGAATATTTTAATGCAAAATGAAATTCTATTGGTTGGAAAGTGAAAATGCAGCCCCAACAACTAAAAGGAAAAAATGAGAGTTTTTACGAGAGGTGCAAGTCTATTTTTCTACAACAAACAAGGGCAGAAATGGAGGGCTTTCACGGAGGAGTTATTTTTTCAACTGCAAGGTGAAATGGTTCAAATTTGTCACGAAAGAGGTGAATTTTCTGTTAAAGAATCAAGAGGCAAAGTTTGTTGCAAAGAAAAAGAGAAGAGAGAGACTTTTGATTTTCTTGTTGCTGATGAATAGAGGAAGCTTCCAAGTGTCTTCTACAGATTTATCTTAGGGATTCTTCTATTTCTTCTAATTCTCATTCTTCTCTCATTGTAGAGGGTTCTGATTTTCTGTATGGGTTGGGTAGATAGAGAAATGTTGAGTTTGAGTCATGGATTGAAAATGCAAATTGTAATAGCTAATTTCATGAGTAAATGTCAATCAATTTATGCAAATAGAATATGAATTTTATCAAATTGTCTCCAGATTTGTACACATTTAATCATATAAATTCAATATATCAAAGATGTTTGAGTTTGTCCTCTCAATTTTCCTGAGATTGTGTTATTTGTTCATGGTTCTATTTCAAAGAAATAGTTAGATTACTTTGAGCAGATAATTGTGATTTTAGGTGTGCAAGGTAGATCTGTGAGAAGAATTTGAATGATAACCAGAGTGGATCTGTTAGTGCAAAGTATTAGCAGTTTTAAATCCATTGGTTGAAGTTTGTTTACTGATGAGGTTGTCTTTATAATTTTGTATTTGACTCTGTGGCCCAAAATTAGGCACTGATTTGTCATTCAACTAAATGCACTTTAGAAACATTTATAAATTCAAAATCATTTTAAATCCTTGTTGTTTGGTTGAGGTTTAGTGTTAAGTCATGCCTCCCAGTTGTTGAGTGAGTGTTGAAATACTAAGAATTTAGCCAGATTTGAGGTTGTCAGTGCTTTCCTTGGTATATTGAATTGAGAATTATCTACTATAAAAAGCAATGTCTGTGCAAATATGAATTGAGTCTTTAGGCATTGTAAAGGTTGACCCACCTTGGTCCTACAGAGCTAGAAGTGTAGGAGATTTCAGTCTTTAACTGAATCTTGTCAGTTGGCCAAATCCACCATTGAGTCTGATCATTGGAAAGTGTCTATAGGATTCATTGGATTGATCGATTTGGAACACCAACATAATGGTGACTTTGCTGGGGAGAATTTTGAATCTCCAATTGTAGACTGTTCTATTACAAAGTCATATCATTTGCATAGAGTCAAGAATTTGGTGAATCTGAACATCTGGTTTAGATATTGAGAATTTTTCAGACCTGGAAGTACTTTTGTTGTAGTAGATTTCAAAGAATTTATATGTGGTACTCTACTGGTGAAAGGAACTCAGAAAGAAATTCATTCTTGAAGTAGCTTCATATTGCTTGAAGCTCAATTATCTGTGAAGAGAGGTGGCAACTTTGTCAAAAAAACCTGTTGAAGATGTGAAGAAAAGTTTGAGATCTACAACATGTCAAGTCAGGAAAGGAAATTTGCAGTAGCTGCAACATATCTAGGTATTTCTCATTTACTGGTTTTCAAGAAAGATAAATATGTATATGAAAACCACATTTGAAGTCCTAGAAAACTTTGATTCCCTTATTTAGTGAAATTAAGCACTACAATCAAGAGGTTGAATATTGTAATTGAATAGTTGTAGAGGAAATAATTTTCATTTTCAAAATATATGGTTGTTTTAATCTTCCCTCTACAAGCTATGATATCATGCTTGGAACACATCCTTGTCCTCAAAGGAAGGTTTTTGATAGTGAAAGATACGACCCTTTAGATTTTAGTAAAATCCAAGGTTACCCACATTTTGTCCCAAGGAGAATTAATGAATATTTGCCTAAGTTTAGAAATGGTGTTTCATTGATTTGATGGAAGATTGTCAGATTGAAGAAAAAGATGTTATCATGAATTTTTTTGTAAGAAATTTAGAAGGTATGGTTGAAGGTTGGTTTACTTGCTTACCAATGCATTCCATAGATTCATGGCATGAGCTCATAATACGTTTCCTTGATTATTTTGAAGAAGAGTCAATGGTAAGTGATGAATGCTTGTTTGAAGAAAGAAGTCTACATACTCAAGAAGAATTTGAAGAGAAAATTGCAAACAAGGTTGAGTCCATATCATATATTGATGCAATGTGTTATATAGAAAGATTGGAGGATGAATCCATCTATGATTTTCATGATAGATACATGAAATTGCTGCTTGCTATACCAGAATTAGAAAGGCCTAATGAATCATTTTGCATTGATTTGTTTTGTAAAAGACTTGAGCCAGGTCTAAGTACCATGCCAGTTCCCTTGAAGTCCCCTAGCCTTAAATGCATATAGCAATTGCTTTCAATAATTGAGGAGATGATAGATAAATATGGAAGTAATCTCCTAACTCAATTATGTGGTTGCACTTTTTCAAGAATTAGTCCAATGGATGTAGATGGTATAGTAGAAGACAAGAATGATGCATCATTAGATAATGAGAAAAAAAAATTTAAACAACCTACAAAAGAAATGAACACAAATGAATATTGCAGCCATGATGGTCATGAAGAGATAGATGAAACATCTGAAATTTCCTCTATTTGTTTTGAAAATACAGAAATAGAAAGTAAATTTTTTGTAGCAAATGAAGGTTGCAATGATGTAGATGATACTGGCAGTATTTTCTCCTCTATGGACTTTGAATATACAGTTAAAGATCATGTTGATTCTGATGTTTCATATCTTCATGACGAGAACAATGGTGTTGTAGATGGGAGTTTGCAACCAATTGAAAAGCATCTTTGTATGGGTGATCAAAAAGACTTCAACTCTACTTGCAGCCCTGGTACTTGTGATTTTGACTCACAAGAACAAGATTATGATGGATATGAACTAAATATCTTGTTTGAAGAAGACGTGTAATCAGCAGTATTGTAATACACTTGGTCATACCAATCTTCTAAGTGTGTGTAGCATTGATGAATGGTTTCATGATGAGATAAAGGAGCTTGCAGATTTGAAGAATGCTCCTGAGAATGTCAGTATATCAACTGCGAAAGATAAAGTGTGCAATGATTTATAGTTAGAAACATCATCTACAAGCAGTTACAATGAAGAAACCATTGATGGTTTTCAGTTTGACAGTGAACAATGTAGCCCTACTGATTGTTGCAATAGGATGAATGAAGAAGAAGATATGCGTGCAAGAGATTCATTAGATGAATAGGCTCAGGTAGCTGATTATGAGGAGCATGCATGTGTTGGTAATGTAAGTGATGAACAAGGAACTCTTTTCTTGTTTGACTCTCCACTTTCTTCCATTCCTTTTACTGGTTTTGAAACTAGCACTGAATGTTTACATGAGGGAAGCATTTATGTAGATGTACATGAAAGTGTAACTGTAGAGATAAACATTGGTACAACTAGTGATACTTTCTATGATGAGTTTTCACATGAAGAATGTGATTGTGTCTATCATATAGATGCATATGAGAACCTCTTTTCTAGATCTACAATTCATAGTTCTTCTCATGATTAGTATGCTTCAGATTTTTATGTTGGAGCAGTAGGAGATAATATTGATTTCGATACTCTTTGCAATAGTGAATGTGTTTTGAACACTCACTATGATGAAGTTGTTGCAAATGAAAGTTTTGATTCATATGAACCTATACTTGAAGTTTCCCTTTGTGGTAACATGTTGAATGTTGATAATATTGTCTATGAACATGAGGTGGAGAACATTGTTTAGGATGCTGATTTTTGTTTTGAATCTTGCGATTTGAATGAAGATGAAGATATTGTGGGTTTTGATAAATTTGATTTTCACAATTTTGAAACACATGACAATGTTTTTACGTTGTGTTGTTGGGATAAAGATGAATCTATTTGTGATATAATTCAATTGAAGATGTTACAAATGTGTGAGAATTCTCTGCTCAATACACAAGAGGATTGCACATTGTTTTTCAAGTATGATATTTTCTCTGAGCATGATCATTATGAGGGGGTTAGTAAATGTGATACGACTATGTTTTGATGTGGTCTTTATCACTATCCTCAAATATTGCCACTTGATACAGAATCAAAATATGAAGAGAGTGGTAGTGATGTGGCCTATGTAATTTGGCTGCCATGTGATAACAAAACTAAATAGAGAGAAAGTTTCCACTTGCACAAAAGTAGCTTGATACTTGTTTTTGCACAAATACAGTCATTCATTTGTGGTTTGACAAAGGCCAACATGAGTTGTGGTTTGAAAAAGACTAGCATGAGTTGAGGGAGATCAGTTCCTTCATCAAATTGGTGTTTGATAGAGGTAAGAATGGACTCCCATTTTTCATTTGTTGGCCTGGGGTCACCAAGTGAAGTTGAAAAAGAAGAATGAGTAAAGGAGCAGTTTGAATGCACCTAATGGACTTAGCATTTCGTCTACTCCCTAGAGATCTAGATTCTTATTATGCCCGCAAGGGGCATACATCCCCAGTCAGAGCCACTGATGGCACTATCAAATTTTACAAATTTGAAGTTCCCATTTCGAAAATCTTGCCTCTACACTCTTAGAAGTGCACCTAAGAAATCTGCCTAAGTGACCTAGTTTAGAGGGTCACAATTTGGAGCCTATTGAGTTTCGTGCAAAATCCTTTTGTGGACATACTCATATGACATATGTGAGCATGCATGTTAGTTTTAAGATTCTCATGGTGAGTTTTGATAGGGTTTTAAAAGGCGAAGCTCAAGGTTTTAAACATTTTTTGTTGTTTGCAAATTCTCTGTTTTGCAAAGTAGCCTCCCGTTCGAGCTTGTATTTTTCAATTGGTTGATTGTCATGAAAAAATGATTGTTGCTCTCCATTCTCCATACATTCATGTACTCCCCTATCCGATTTCTGAGCCTCATGATTTGATTTTCTATTTTTTTGAGATCAAAAGCAAATGCAGTTTGCTCAGTTTTACATCTGCATTTCTGACAGTGTTTCAAGGTGGTCAACTTTGACCCCTAATATCTTGTGAAGATTGATGATTGAAGGAAATCCCTCTTGTGCACATACTTTGGATACCTAAATGAGCTTATGTTTCCACTAGCAGCCCCTAGAAGTTGTTTTGATATTTTTTCAAAGTGGTGACTTTGAGAGCATTGATTGGTTTTGAACAAGTGCAATTGCTAAAAATGTCTGAGTGAACAACTTTGTCGATTAATATCTTTCACCTTGAGATCTCTTTTTCTGAACCATTTTTTGGACTTCATTCTTGGGTCAAGTTTGTACATTCTTGTTCAATTTCGCCTCTAGGATAAGTTTTGATGGGTTACTTAAGTGCTTTTTGATCGCAAAATGGCCAAAACTGGTGTTCCAAAAAGTGTCAAATTTTTCAAATCTAATAATCCATTTCTTTTTTTGGTCTAAAACCTCTATAGCTCCATTTTAATCAAGATCGAAGGTCATTTGATAAATTATTTTAATGTATTTCGAGTGTGTTAAACA